>CM076579.1:1399734734-1399985951 GCA_034641835.2 Pinus albicaulis | reverse complement strand
ACGTTTATTACAATCATTAAAGATGTTGAAGAATTTTGATGGACATACATATAAGCCTTGTGGTATTATTAATAACCTGCATGTTGAACTAGGGGGAAAAATAGTGAATGTTGATGTCGAGGTTGTTGACGGACCCCTTGACTATAATATTCTACTTGGAAGGCCATGGGTATATGCAATGACTACAATTGTTTCTACATATTTTAGAATGATTTCCTTTCCATATAAATGTACTATCACAGTCATTAATCAACTATCCTTCTTTTCCTCCACTTCGCAGGTAACTGGAAGTGTTCCGTTCATTCAAGCACCCCAACTAGCACTTCAGAACATTGGTGTAGGACTCTTAAAGGATTCCATTCTCATGGGAACCTTTGCATTACCGCCGGCAGTGACGTCGGCAAAAATTGCAAGTATAGAGACCTGCTACATGATCTCTTCCACTCCATCTGGCTTAAGGGAGAGTACGTGTGATTCTAAAATTGTTATGTTGGATGAATTTTTTCCGCCCAACCCTATTGAGCTGGCATAGCAATCAATCTATCTAGTTTGGGCGGTGAATGCAATATCAATATCGTCGGTTGTTTGAGTTGATCGTTCTTTAGATTTTGGTACTCCATCTGATCCATTTTCCTCAATTTTCTTGACATATGTGAATATTTTGGAAGCCATGATGTTAGAAGGAGGACCATGGGAAGATTATCATCATCATTCCCATCTTCCTGATTATGAAGAAAATCATCTTAGTGAACTATATCACCCATCAATAAAAAATTTCTTTTTGAATTCTTTACTTATTAATGCAATCGATTCTGAGTGAAATATATCAAATGTTGAAGAAACCATTTCTATCGATATTTCGACCAAACCTGGCATTGTAGAAAAATATTCATGTTGGTGTGTCTTTTTCTCCATCAGAACTCGAAACACATCGCTCTCTATTTCGTGAATTTCATGATTTATTTTCTTGGTCTTACGAGGAAATGCTAGGCATAGATACTAGTATTGTTGAACACACTATTAATATGTATCCTGATGTCAAACCGGTGCATCAACGGCTTCATCCAGTTCATCCAAAGAAAGCTGTTGCCATCAAAGCAGAATTTGAAAAAATTTTGCTTGCTGGTTTCATTTACCTTGTTCCGCTAACTGAGTGGGTTTCCAATATCATTCCTGTAATGAAAAAACAAAGAAACATTAGAGTGTGTGTCGATTATCAGGACGTCAACATTGCTTGTCCAAAAGACAACTATCCTACTCCCTTTATCAACTAGATTATTGACGATTGTGCTAGATGTGAAATATTTTCATTCATGGATGGATTTTCAAGTTACAATCAAATAAATATTCGCCCAGAGGATCAACATAAGAAAAAATTCATTTGTCCCTGGGGCACATTCGCTTATAGGAAACTACCATTTAGTTTAAAGAATGTGGGGGAAACTTTTCAGAGAGTAATGGATTATGCTTTCAATGACATCAAGCACATTTTTCAACCTTATCTAGATGCTTTACCCACGCATTCACGAAATCAGACTGATGACCCGATGCATTTGAGAGCCATCTTCTTACATTTCCGACACTAAAAAATACACCTCAATCCACATAAATGTGTGTTTTGTGTTGGTTCTGGTCGTTTTCTTGGATTAATAGTCTCAAAAGAAGGAATTCGAATCAACCCATTGAAGGTTCAGGCCATTCTTGATTTTCCTACACCATCAAATTTACTTTAGACATAGAAAATTCAAGGAAAGGCTAAATTCCTAAGAAGTTTCATTCCAAACTACGCGAAAATGGCTAAAGGATTTACTCAACTCTTGAAAAAGGGGGTTCCCTTCCATTGGGACCAAGTTTCACAAGCTTCTTTTGATGTTGTCAAGTATACTCTTGTCCAAGCGTCATTAATATATCCTCCTAATTATCAGAAAGATTATTTCCTATATATTGCCGTGGCTGAAACGACCATTGCTATGGTTTTGGTCCAAGTAGAAAATGGAATTGAACATAAAATCTATTATTTGAGTCATAATCCCAATGATACGGAAGTTAAGTATTCGTACATAGAAAATATTGCCTTGGCATCTGTTCAAGCTATCCAAATATTTCGTCACTATATCCTGCTCCGAAATACCACTGTCATTTTAGATTGAAACCCTGTGAATTACATCTTATCACGTCAATTGCTGGGGGGGAAATATTCAAAATGGATTGTTATTTTGTAGGAATTTGATTTGGAGTTCAACAAATCCAAGTCAAAGAAGTCTTTAGTTTTGGCTGAGCTTCTCTATGACCTTCCCTCTGATAGTATTGCAACTACATCAGAACCATCAATTCCTGACGAGTCTATGTTTCTAATCGGATCATCTGATCCTTGGTATGGAGATTTCATCATTTATCTCCAAAATCAAACTTTTCGTCCTGATACCTCTCACTCTGAATAGCGACGTATTCGATACCAAGCCAAAGAGTATCTGATCATCGACGATACACTTTATTGTCATGGTGTCGATACCATTTTAAGGAGGTGCCTCACTCATGAGGAGGCCGAAAAGGTTTTAAATGATTGTTATGCTAGGGCTTGTGGTGGACATTTATCTAGATATGCTACCGTGCAGAAGATACTCCGCGCCGATTACTTTTGGCCTACCATATTTCACGACTACATCCTCGCGGTCAAAAGTTGTCATGCATGCCATATTTTTTATCATAAAATCCGTAAAATGCTAGCGCCAATGCATTGCGTTTTCTCTTTGGGACCATTTTCAAAATCGGGTATTGAATTCATGACCTGTAAACCTCATTCATCTGGGGGGCATGGTTATATTATTGTCGCAGTCGACTACTTTACCAAATGGGCCGAAGCGATGCCTACATTCAACAACACAAGACAGACAGCTAATTGTTTTTCTTTAATCATATTATTGCATGGTTTGGGGTCTCGCAAGCTATAGTTACAAATTATGGGAAGCATTTTTGCAACCACATGATGACCGAATTAACTACCAAGTTAGGATTGTCATGTGATAATTCTACTCCTTATTATCCATAATCAAATGGACAAGTTGAGTCTATCAACAAGATTATTAAATAGGAGTTTGTAAAATAAATTTTCATTTGATCTTGTACTCGGCCTTGTGGGCGTACCGAACCTCGGTGAAAAATGCAACCAGATTTACTCCCTTTCAATTGGTATATGGTCTGGAAGCTATCTTTCCAATCCAATGTGAAATACCATTGTTGAAACTCGCAATCGACTTGTTACCTGACACCTCAGAAGAAGAAGTGTGTAATTTTAACCTCATCCATCTTGATGAAACGTGTTGTGAAGCCCAATTGGCCAACGAAGCGCATAAGAGACGTATAAAGGCGCAATACGACAAAAATGTCCAACCTCGCATTTTCTCAGAGGGTGACTTGGTCCTACTATATGATCAAGAAGTTGTTGTAATAGGTACAAGAAAATATGAGCCATTATGGCATGGCCCCTATATTTTCAAAAGAGTTATTGCTAAAGGTGCCTGTGAGTTAGTTGATTAGAATGGAATTCTATTGGCGCAGCCCAGAAATGGGTTGTATTTGAAACGTTACTATGCTTAATCATGAGCGTAGCAATTTTTTGTATTATATTGTATATATATGCTGTTGATTTGAATTCACTGTCTTTGTTTGTTTTTATAGTTTTCTTGATGTTAGTAATCCACTTTACATTTCATTGCATATGTCTGAATCTTCAGAACCATATGTTGGATATGCTGATGGTGCTAGTTGTAGTACATAGAATCTATTCTCTATAGCGTGGGCCATTTTCACTCCAAACAGAAAGTTAGTGAGTTTTCAAGGGATTTGTTTCAGTAGATCGAAGAAAAATATCGCTAAGTATAGTGTGTTGATCAGACTTCTCTCTGACGCTATTTCATTTGATATTAACCACATCATCATAAGGTTAGACTCACAACTTGTGGTATTACAACTTACTAGTGTTTATACTGTTAGAAATCCAACACTGCATAGATTGATCTTAAGAGTTCGACTTTTGGAAAGAAACTTTGACTTTATTCAATATCAACACATTTCCAAAAGTTTGAACACATTGATTGATTCTTTAGCTAATCAAGTTCTAGACAGACATTTGCAACACATGTAAAGAAAACATTCACATCATTGAATAGGATTGCACAATAAACATAAGACAAACACTGAAACCAAATAGATAGATAGTTATAGGTTTTTACAAAAATTTGTGCCCAAGACACATTGGTCATCTGACCTCAAAATGTATGCAAAATGTCAAAAGTAAACTAGTGGTGCTCGTGGTAACATGCTATAGATCTAGATATCCTACGTAGTAACCGCATCCAACGGTTAGGAACACCTATAGTGTGATGCTGCAGTTGCATGGGTAACTCTTCTATCCGGCAATCTAGAATCCTGAAGGTCAACCCATCTATGTGCTACCGAAGCTTAGCCAGAGTCTTAGCCATATCAAGATCCTGAAGGACTACTCTCCCGACAACCCTCTCTACTAGCTCATCTGCTACACGCTCCGGTTCCTCCACTGGTTGAACTTGACCAACATCTGCATCACATCAAACATTTATTTTAGTCTTAGGAAAACATTAAAAATACAAAAACATTGTATAAAAATTAGGAAAATAAAAAACATGGTCAAAAATTTCTTACCCATTGCACCCCACTAAGCACCTTCTGGTAAAGCTAAATCTAGATCTCCTCGGAAATCAATGCCTGCATATGCATACTTCTTGATGGCGACAATATGTCACCGGAACCAGGCAAAGAATGCAGTTGAGAACACAATGGTCGATTGGCTTATATGCTTAACCATTAGTTCTACACATCTCTGCATCCTCGGATCTCTAAGATTAGACACATCCAGTGTGACATGCTATGGCTGCATCAGTGGAATCCGTTCTAAGGTAAATGATATGGGGATCGAACCATAACTAAAGTTATTCTTCCTTCCTCCATTTTCTTTGTTCAGTTGTTCTTTTATCTGATAAAGTAAATCTTTAAACCAGTTGAAGACTGTTGGCTCCATACACTCTAGCACATACTGCATATACGATCTATTCACTAAATGTAGTGTAACTGTGCCGACAAGTTTTACGATCATGAAAAGGATAGTTCTCAAAGGAAAATATCTAACATCCCAAATTTTTATCTTTCCATCTTTGCTTGGCTCTGCCCCTGGATAACAATGTTGCAAAACATAATCTCTCACAGTCTCTCCTCCAACAATAGACCCTGAGAGTGAAATAGGAAAGCCTCACCTCAACAAACTTGTAAGAAAGTATACATCCTCTACTGTTATGGGAACCACTTGGTTCTTAATATGAAATGTCTCGATAGCTGGATCCCATGCTCTAACTAAAAACTCCAAGAGTTCTATTTGTTGCCTCATCCCTGACAACCGGAAGTATTTAACAGTCCACAATCTCTTAGGGCTCTTACTGTGTCGGATCATTTAAGACAATCATATCCTATTATTCATGCTCTCTTTACCTCCATGTAATTGTCATTATAATCCTATGAAAACCTAAAATATAACCATAAGAACCATTATATTCCATTCAATGCAAAAATTTGGGCAAATTTTGGGCATAATGCAAAAAACAAAAATGAAGATTGTGCCCAAAGCAACCTAGGACAAGAGACAGTGCGTTGTATATGAAGGTAGCCTTCATTTTAGCTGCTATGCAACACACTTTTCAATTTCCAAAGGTACATTTCCCTCTTTGGGAGTGTTACACAACATTTTGTCACTGTCCCTACAATTCCCATCCCACACATTGGAGTCTCATTTCTATGACAAAAATAAAGTGTCGTGCCTTACAAAGACCATCATTGCATCCCTTTCCATGAGTAAAACATTCCTTCTGTTGAAAATTTTTTTAACAGACCATCAGAAACACCTTTTTTTCCTTGGCGCTGGTAGCCCATTATTCCCTTACACCAATGAGGAAGATTAACACTGGACCCTGCGCTAGCTGGCACTCTGTCTTAGTTAGCTGCTCGTGCCAATATGTTTATGGAAAGTTTTTAAAAAAATAGAGGCGAAGTTTCCATCATAACAATTTCGTGGGCAAGTCATAGGGAGTGATTTGATTGAATAACCATGACCTTCCTCCCTTGGTCTCTTGTTTCCACCTTTTGGGGAAACCTCCCAAGGGATAAGGCCTCCCTTCCACTATAGTAGGGATCCCAACCTCCTCCTCTCCATTTATAAATACAACCATCTTCCATTGATGTGCTAGCTGATCTGAACATATTATAGCAGAAACACTGAAGACATTTCTATTCACTTTGCTAGAAAAGATAGAATGGAAGAGACCCCTTATTGAGAGAGCTTAGGCTTGTGTCTTCATCCCATATAAATTCCCTGACATTCATTGAGACACGCTTCGACTGAACCCCGCTGAAGGAGACTGTGACGTCAAGGCTCGGCTGTAACTCTTTCTTCTATTAATACATATGCATGACTATTGTCTGGTTCCCATTTTGCGTTGATGTGTTTTATTTGATGCAATATTCTTGACCCTCCTTGACTGGTTAGTAGTTATGAATGAGATTTTTGTTTCGTATGCTACTCTTGTTTGTTGATCTTTGTGCAGGTTTCCAAGAATTGCTGCGGAAGGATTGTGACCCGCCATGACAGGAATCGAGAGGCTACCACTACAACAGCCACAACAACATCATTGGACTCCAGGTAGGTTTATCTACCTTGTCTATTTCATTCATTAATTAGGAACCTACACTCTAGCTTTTCCCTTTGTTACTAGACTTACTCTAGGGCTAGAGGGATCTTCTCTGTCTACAGAGAAGATTTATCTAAAAAATTGGGGACTTCGCTGGGGATCAGTGTGAGTTTGTCGTTTTTCCCTTGTCAAGTTGAATTCAGTCGTTTTCTTGGTTGTTTATCTTTTCTAGTTTGTTTGCTTGTTTAGAGTCCTCTTGTTCAACTCCAGAGTGTCAAGATTGACCTCTACTCATTGGTTTTCCCATTCTCCCATAGATATTCAGCTTGGCGCATTTTTTGATTGAACATTCGCGCCGATTGGTGCATGTTTCTTGTGTTGCAGTAGCACCAACCCCTATTGGCGCGGATTACCGCCTTACAGTCACGTCGAATCCGGTAGGGTTTGGTTTGACCTTCTTCTTGAGTTTTTGGTCAGTTGTGCTTGCCTCTAGGTTGGTTTTCTGATTTGAAATTTCTTTTTTGGGATTATTTTTACTGTCACAGGCTTGCTCTTCTCAGTTGTTAATCCATTTTATTATCAGTGCAGTTTATGGCCTTAGGGTTTCTGAGTGTCTTAGCTCACTGAGCCTTCTGATTGGAAGTCGAGTCTTTTGATTCTTCTCAGTCTCATCCTTTGATCAATTACGTTTGAGTATTTCTTGATCCTTTAAGCATTTGTTTTGGTTGAATGATCATTTCGAGTTTCATTTGATTCTTCTTCTTGGCACTCTGACCATAGATCACATTGCTCGTTTGGATCGTTTCGAAAGTTTTCTCTTTGTTTGGAAGAGCGCATCATTGGTTTGAGTTCATTTTTGTGTTTGTGTTTCTTTCATTGAATCAGTCGGTTTAGCTCTTTACATTCGCAATCCTTGAAATAGTGTTTTTTTTTTCTTTGTGTAATTAGTGCATTGTGTGCTTCATCTCATTGAAAAAATTAAAAAATTGCATTTTTTCGTTTGCATGAAAAAGAAAAGTTCTTTTGCATAACTAGTGCCTGATAGACTAGGAAAGAGTTTTTCATTTTTCGATTGATTGTATTAGATGCATTATCAGATTTCTTCCTATGATTTCATTGATTTCTACTATTTGAAAGATCTCTATCCTTCTCCTAATTAGCATTCAATGAATGGAAAATGGTGCTCATTTGCATATAGTTTGCATTTAGGAAATTTGAGATCAAAATTCGGTAAGGCCTTGAAATTGAAACACTAATTCAAGATCAGCTATAAAATCAATTGAATTAACCTAAGGAAACATTGGAACCTAACGTGAACATTTTATTCGTCTAGGCTAGATATGTGTTTCGACGTCTTAAAACCTAGTAGCTGTCGTTCGCCATTTGGCTTTAGACAACACTAGTACGGACTTGTGCTCCTCGTACCGACGAGTATATAAAGTGTTATAGGTCAATTTGGGTGCCATTCCCAATGACCTAGTTAACTGGGCATCATATCCAGGACCGATGATCAAGGGTATATCATTCCCTATCATTTCAGTTGCTATATGCTCTAAGACAGAAAACAAGACAAATCAAACAATACTTTCATCAAGCAAAGGTTTCCATGGTTTGAAGCTTATTGTATAACATATGAGATCTCACCAACATAGGCTCTAAGGGGCCTAAGTGTGTTGCATATGTAGGTAGCCCCATGCAAGGCTACTCTGCAAAGCACTTCCCGACATTCAAACGTGCATTAGTCACATTGGGAGTGAAATTCTCATTGTTCCAGAATCTCCACTTGGCTAGTGCCTTCTAGAAGAGTTCACATGTGTCAAGCTTCAGATCCAAGTGTCCATTTTACATCTACATGATTGGAAACATGTCTTGCCTATTTTTGGAAAGTTATTGATTGCAAAACAACCTACACTTCATCTATAAATTGAACACAAATCTAAGTGTTTGAGGAGGAAGAATTTGAGTAGAGAAATGCTAGAGAATTTTCAATTGAGAGTTTGATTTGTGGAGCTGCGACTGGAGAGATTTATACTGTGATGAGGCTTGGGAGTTTTTCTTGAAGGTCACTTCAAATCAGTCACTAGGTTGTAACCTCTCCTTCTATCATTAATAAAGATTACTTCTTATTTTACCCTACATGCATCTGTATTGACTTTGATTTTCCATATTATAAGATCTTGGTTGATGAATGTAGTTTATGCTTTACTGATTTAGCTAACTAGCTTGAATAGATATCTATAATATTGCATCTTCTGTTGTTTCGGTGTTCTTTCTTGCAGGAAGCATTCAGCTCACAAACCGCTTGAATTTGAAACTGCAGTGGAAGCGACAAAAGGAGCCATTTGGAAGCGACTGAACAATTAAGCCTCCAATCCTCTCTGTGTATCTATTCTGAGTTAGGAAAAATAGTAGTATAGTCTTTCAGCTATTTTTCTAGACTAGCACTGGTCTAGGGAAGCGTAATTTATCCGTAGATTACAATTCTGGCCCAACAAACTGGCGACTCCACTAGGGAGAATTTCTCTTAGTTCTAGGTGTTAGAGCCTCTGATTTACTTTGTTTATCCACCTAGTAGTTGTTACACATAAAGATTAAAATTTTTCAGAACTTAATTTGCAAAGACAATGAGTTAAATAGTAGCTTTTTCTTTGTTTACTGCACCCAATGCATCCTTAGATTGGACACAGTGCTTTGTAGAGCACTGTCTCCCTTCCAAGCCTGCGTTGCAGAGCACTGTCTCCCCTTGGAGACTATGTTGACTCCTGAAAGTGACAAAATTCCCTTGAATTTGACTTTGCAACTTGCTTCAGTTTTGTTTGCTGCTGTGTTCTAAAAATTTTGATGCACAATTGACTAGTAACTCTATATATTTCTTCTCCTTTGACTGAAAATTTGTTCAATGTTGTTTTAAAAAAAGTTTTTCTTTATCATTGACAAGTTGATTTCAAAGTATTTTTATGGTCGCATTAAGAATCATTTGCTTTTGAAATAGGAAATTGTCATAAAATCTTCATTTCCTTGATAGGAGAAATTGTTGTTGAAATCCTCGTTTTTCCTTCAAAAGAGAAATTGTTGTTTGTATTCTTCATTTATTGAAAGTAAAAAGCATTTGAATTATTGATCTAGTGCACCTAGTTTCTTTTCTGCATTCATAACATTAAGGAAACTGAAAAGAAAAACTTGCATTTGCATGTAGGTTTGTGCGTTTTTGTAAAAGGAACATTATGAATCTGCATTTAGTTTGAGATTCATTGATTTTGTTTTTGCTCATTGATTTGTTTTCTCTCAAATTATTTTCTTTCTTCCCTTATTAGCTAGGTTCTTCATTGAAAAAGCTAAAAGTGAAAGTTTGTTTATCATTCTTAGCTACATTTTAGGAATTTCAAAGACATCATCGTGGTGAACCTGAAAGGAAAATTGTTAAGCAAGATCAACATAAAATAAAACTCAATTTACTTAACAATGCTTTGGAACCATAACGATAACATTTAGAAGGTCTAGGCTAGAGACTTGTTCCGGCGTTGTAAAACATAGCAGCTGTCGTTAACTTGTCTGCGATACATTCCGAGTGTGATACCTCACTCCACGTACGTAAGTATATCGTAGCTCGTCCACGTACTTTCAGGTATATTGGGCAGTGTTATAGTACGATAAGTATAAAGGGGTGTTCTCACTATGCGGTTTTGCATCAAACAGTGCTAATACGAACTTGGGCCTCCACGTACGTTCGGGTATATTTCGAAGGACAACTTTTAGGTGTTGTCCATCCATAGTGAACCAAGTCGGCCGCCTTGAAATTGTGATACACTGAACATAGCATTCAGGGAGATTACCTTCCTCTACTTCTTGGTTCGCTAGGAGGTATTATGCAGTTCACAGTTTCTTGGTAAACCCTTTTTCCTAGCATTACCTCTTTTATTTTGTTTATTTATTTTTGGTTAAATAAATCAGTCATCGTGGAACAACACAATCCTATCCCCTGTCATTCACGTAGACATCGCTCTACCGAAACCACTACCATTAGTACCTCTGGTGAAGCATCATCTTCCCATATACTAGAGTTGGCACAATTTGCTTCTAAAAATCTTGGTTTTTCTATTGTTGTTGAGAGAGAGTCTTCACAGCTACCCATGGTCATGATCCATCCAATCTGTGAGACCATACCTCCTGAACCCAACGTTGTTCAACTGAAAGTTGATCCGGATCCCAGTGTGCTTTAGGGGGCAACTGTTATTGGTCAAATTGGACATCATCCCCAGGACCAATGCAATAGGGTCTATCATCCCCTTATATTTCAGTTGCTATATTCCCTAAGTGGAGAAAATCTTGATCCTGAAGTCGAACAACCAGAATTTGTTTATGTATTGGTCACTCCACAATATATTGTAGCCATCGAGTCTCCCATATCACACAGTCAACCACATGAAATATACTTTGGGCTAGACAGTGAAGTTCTTCCACCTGGTTTGATTTCAATTGAAGAAATATCACAAGACGAGACACCTTTAACTCCAACTCATTTTCGGTAGGAGCTTTACCTGTACGAGTCTTTTCCTCAATCACCTTCCTCTTCTTTTCTTGATCCTGTTTCACTTTCAGTTCCCGTAGATTCTATAGGGTATACACTGGGTCATTTGACCATAGATGACATAACATCCAAGACTGAACCATCTATTTCAGCTGCGACAACATCTAATGTTGCTTCATCTTCGATGTTTTGTCCATTGAATTTACCCATGTCATCATCTAGAATCCTATCTGGTTCCTCCCTTATGAGTACTAAATGACTTGATCCTTTATTCACATCTTCAGTGAAATATCAAGTTTATTCCATCAGTTATTCTCCTTGCTGACCGGTGATACCACAGAAATTACCCTTGGAAATTTCAAAATTCAATGGAAACCTTGGAGAAGACCCGTCAACGCATGTTATAACTTATCATTTGTGGTGTTCATTAAACTCCCTAAATGATGACTCTGTTTGACTATGTATTTTCCAGCACACACTCACTAGTCCAACTGCACAATGAGGATGGTTATTTTTCTGTGTCAACCTCATTGAAAAATGAAACAGATTATGAGGATAGTTCTTTTTTCTTGTGTCAACTTCGTTAAAAAAATGAATAAAGTTCCTATGAGGATGGTTCTTTTTTCTTTTGTCAACCTTGTTAAAAAATGAAACAAGTTCCTTTGAGGAAAGTTCTTTTACTGTGACAACCTCATTAAAAAATGAAACAGGTCATGAGCATAGTTCTTTTCCTGTGTCAAGCTCGTTAAAAAATGAAACAAATCCTCTCCTAATTACGACGAGTTTTCCATTTGATCTCGTAAATGAACCTTCGTTTCATCCAACTATTAGTAATCTACTTAGGTGAATGAAATGAAGCTTGGGGGGCATCTACTCTTGCAGGGGGAATTCAACATGTACTCTTGCAGGGGGCATTCACAAAATTCTTACCAATTGCATGCAATCGACCGCTGAAGTTCAGGGGAAAATCATGTTCAGAGCTCCAAAATGAAAATGGTAACTAGTGAAGGGTAAAAATGAATATTAAAACTCTTTTTATTTAGTCATTTAATTGTTTGCAATGAATATTTATTGCTATGACTATGGTTTTATTATATTTTTATCCTGAAACAGGTATTTTTAATTCATTTGATGTTGTTTCGAATAGGTCTTACAACTGATGAATAGATTAGTCGTGCAAATTTATTTTAAGAATGATTTGACCACAAAGCATACTTTTTATCCTTATTTTTTCGAGCTTTGTTAAAAATGAAAAAGGATTTGAAGCACACTTTTATCTCTTTTTCGAGCTTCGATAACAACGAAAAAGGAACCCTTAGAGTCCTCTTTTAGCTCTTTTCAGACTTCGATAATGTGAAAATATTGCTAAGCACTTGTCATTTCGAGCTCGTTAAAGTAAATGAATTGATATCTACTCAGTAGAAGTTTAACCCTTTTCCGGACTGAGATGGATTATTTATAAAAAAGGAATACATTGGTTTAACATGACCAAAGAGGTTCTTTCAGATATTATTTTACACTTTTTCGGATCTGAGAGACAAATTTGTGAAAAAGTACTTTTGGAGTTCTCTTTCGTCCACCTTTTTAGACTCCCTAAATATGAAAAAGGACCGGGTTATCACTATCGTTAAGCTCATTAAAACATAAAATAGCGACGGGCTTGTCGATCATGGCAAGAATTGAGTTTCATTCATTACTAGACTCGTTAAATTATTAAATAGCGATACTTTATTCACCCGAAGGGTTGAATTATAGATCAAGAAAATGTTATCCTCCTCAAGCTTGTTAAAAAATAAAGAGGTACTGGACGACAAATGACCGGGGAAAATTTGGGAAAAGTAAGTAAAGTTTCTTTTGGTAGCAAGTCGCTCTTGAACATGACACTTCTTTCACTCCATGTCTGTGACTGTTTGGGTTGGGTAATCATCTTGACAGTTCATTCACACCTATGGTTCATCGTACCTTCACTTCGGTTTTGGGTCAATGCTGCCAACTCATCACAGTGTCGCCGATATGTTCAAGAGAAGTCATCCAGTGATTAAAAACTCATCCTTCTGCAATACTCGTAAACCTTCATTTTCATGACCGTCATCCCTGAAAATTGCTATATCAAGTCATACCCTTGTCTCCGAAATCAGTAACTCCAGTTTTGCAATAAAGTGACTTCCTATTGACAACAAATAAATATCCAGGAAGTTCACTTAGAAACATCAGATTCCAGTAACATGAGGCTTGTTACAGCATCGACAAGATCCTCGTTTCCAGAATTTTGACCAAAATATTTTGTTTGGCGTTCGAAATCAAATCATCTATTCACGCCTTACGAAATGTACTGCAGTACCTTGAGGTCCATTGACATTAATGGTGGTTCTCTCACGTTTGTCAATAGCTCACATTATTGGCTGGTAATCAAACGATGTGTTTCCATGTTCGACTACAAATCATATATTCGCATGACTAGACTTGTACCCGAATGATCGAGTGAATGAGATAAGAATACCTCGGATCTAGTTTCAGCCATCTGGGCTGCGATTTCAGGATTTTTGTACACATCATCTATACGGTGACCTTACATATAGATTCTCATCCAAACATGGGCCTATATCTGTAGGCATGTCTACATCTGGGCAACATTCCAATGTAGACTACTTTCTGAATTATGTACATGTTATTAGATTGTTTATGTGCTCACTATGGGAATGCCTACCCTAAAAAATTATGATCAATAGAGGATATATCATGATTTAATGTATTGTAAGATTGATGTAGGTGACCACTTTGCTTCATTTCTAGGCTCATCACAGAGTAAAGCATCTCAATCAAATGTTCTTATTATTTGGATCTCATGCTTTAGGGGGAAATTGTTATAGGTCAATATGGGTG
Source organism: Pinus albicaulis (assembly GCA_034641835.2). Classification (NCBI taxonomy): domain Eukaryota; kingdom Viridiplantae; phylum Streptophyta; class Pinopsida; order Pinales; family Pinaceae; genus Pinus; species Pinus albicaulis. The sequence continues at coordinate 1,399,971,827 of CM076579.1, read as the reverse complement.
CCATTCCCAATGACCTGGTTAATTGGGCATCATCTCCAGGACCGATGATCAAGGGTCTATCATTCCCTATCATTTCAGTTGCTATATGCTCTAAGACAGAAAACAAGACAAATCAAACAATACTTTGATCAAGCAAAGGTTTCCATGGTTTGAAGCTTATTGTATAACATATGAGAGCTCAGCAACGCAGGCTCTAAGGGGCATAAGTGCATTGCATATGCAGGTAGCCCCATGCAAGGCTGCTCTGCAAAGCAATTCCCGACATTCAAAGGTGCGTTGGTCACATTGGGAGCGAAATTCTCATTGTTCCGGAATCTCCACTTGGCTAGTGCCTTCTAGAAGAGTTCACATGTGTCAAGCTTCGGATCCAAGTGTCCATTTGACATCTACATGACTGGAAACATGTCTTGCCTATTTTTGGAAAGTTATTGATTGCAAAACAACCTACACTTCATCTATAAATTGAACATAGATCTAAGTGTTTGAGGAGGAAGAATTTGAGTAGAGAAATGCTGGAGAATTTTCAATTGAGAGTTTGATTTGTGGAGTTGCTACTGGAGAGATTTATACCATGATGAGGCTTGGGAACTTTGCTAGAAGATCACTTCAAATAAGTCACTAGGTTGTAATCTCTCCTTCTATCATCAATAAAGAGTACTTCTTAATTTTCCCTACATGCATCTGTATTGAATTTGATTTTCCATATTGTAAGATATTGGTTGATGAATGTAGTTTATGCTTTACTGATTTAGATAACTATCTTGAATAGATATCGATATTATTGCATCTTCTACTGTTTCAGTGTTATTTCTTGCAGGAAGCATTCAGCTCCCAAACTGCTTGAAGTTGAAGATGCAGTGGAAGCAACAGAAGGAGCCATTTGGAAGCGACTGAATAAGTAAGCCTCCAATCCTCTTTGTGTATCTATTCTGAGTTAGGAAAAATAGTAGTATAGTCTTTCACCTATTGTTCTAGACTAGCACTGATCTAGGGAAGCGTAAGTTATCCATAGATTACAATTCTGGCCCAACATAAAGGAAAACCCCTATAGGTTCAAATCCTTTATCCATAGGAAGTTGAGTCTGCCACCTTACAACCGTGGTACACCGAACACAACATTCGGGGAGACTCCCTGCACATACGTTAAGTCCTTGGTCATTTCTCTTTCATTTGATCACCAAGGTGTATATGGAAGTTCACGGAAACTTGGTACACCCTCTTACTTAGATTACCTCAATAATCATTTTGATCTTTTCGTGACTCCTTAAAAATGGAAGAGATCATCGAGCACTTGTCCTTTCATGCTCGTGTAAAATGAAAGTGACTAGAGTCATCTTTTGTTTGTTTCTCGACTCTTAAAAAATGAAACAAAACAGTCCAGTTTCAACGTCGTAAAATTAATTACCCACGATCACATGCCTGTTAAAATTTTGTTACTTGGCTTGCTTTTGTTTTTCCTTAGACTTTGATCTTGAAGCTTTCGTTTGGCTATCTCATTTTTCCTTCCTGTGTTGAAATAATTTCACAGTGGCGGAACCACCAGTTTCATCTTCCTCTTCACTGCCGCCTAGTGGTAGTTCCTTTCCCGATGTTTCTTACGAAACCCCTCAGTCCACTAGGTCTGTTGAGTTTTCGCAGCCTATTCTCCCGACTGTCTTGCCTCTCGCTACCCGATCTCCCCCTGAAGAGTTAGTTGAGTTCAATTGGCCTCCTCTAGGTGCTTGGTCTAGTTTTGGAGTTGAGGAAGAATTTCCTCCTCTTACTTCGGGATCACCATTTATAGTTGCTGCTATACCTCCGAGTCCTTGTCGTCTCTTTGACGATCTTACAACTTCGTTAGATATGGATTCTTCGAGTCCTGTTGGCAGTGAAGGAATGCCTGTTTCTACAGGGGAATATCAAATTTTCCCAGATGATCTCCCACATGTTTCTGTTCAATCTTCTCCTCAATCAGTGTCACTTCCACCCAGTTATCAGACTTTGAGTCAGATTATTTCAGGTGTTGCGTCTGTAGCACAATCTAGTACATCAACTCCCCCAAGGAGTTCGGTCCACCCTTCGTTGGGACTGTCATCTTTGACACTGAGTTCGTTGGTCATTGTTATGTCTATCCTAGTCCAACCTACCATCTGTGTGGCTTCGTCTACGTTGGTTGTTACGGCTTAGTCATCGAGATCTTTTCACACTCGCAGGTCTATCTTTCTTAATCCCACGCGGCTTGTTAATTAGGTTCCAAGTAGATCACAAGATCGCGCTCTCGAGACTGCACCTGCTGGTGCGGCTATGACTACCTCGATGGTTTCTACCTATACTTTTGATGATCACATGTTGGACATTCACTGACGATATGATCCTTCTCCAGATTTTCACTCTCCCGAGGCCCCATCTGCTTCTAGTATGACTTCGACTATCCTCATGATTCATGGTGGCCTTACTTTCGAAAAGTATTTGTTGGCTTTTCAGCAACAAAACTCTCTAGGTTCTCAGCAGCCCCAAGCTCTTGTCAATAATCCCTATCACTATGATGATGTCAGTAACCCCATCTATTCGTTTCCTATTGATCCCAATAAAGTTGTCTATTTGACTCCGACAAATCCTTATCAGATCGTCACTCATCAAGGACCTTTGTTACAGGGACAACCCTCAGGCTTAAAAGCACAACCCTTACAGGGAAAACCCTCAGCCCATCAGGGACAACCCTTTAGTCCTCAGGGACAACCTTATAGTCCGCAAGTTCAACCTTCGGTCCAACAAGGACAACCCTAAGGTCCTTCAGGTTAGCCTCAACCAAGAATGTCGTATTTTGCTAGAGGGCCGATGTATCCATCATAAGGACAACCTATTTTACAATAGCAACAGTCGTACATTTAGTATGGACAAAACTTTGTGCAACAAGGACAACCCTACAGTCTTGCTTTGGGTCAACCTGGTCATCAGGGACAACTTGGCCCATCTCCACCATCGGGCCAACCTCTTCCACAAGGGCAATGCTTTGGCCCTCAATATCGAGGCCAACCTGCTCCACAGGGGTAGCCTACCCAACATCAGCAGTCGATTCAAGCTGCCCAACTAGCTTAGCAGCCAATTCAACCTATTCAACAATTAGTTCAATCTATTCAGTAGCCTGTTCAACCTACTCAGTAGCCGATTCAACTTGTTTATCTGACTCAGTAGGGTCCACCTGTCCAACAGCCTGCTCAACTTGCTCAACAAGGTCCACCTGCTCAACACCAAGGCACTTATTACCCTCAATGTCAATATCAGCCAGTATATAGTGTGTAATATTCCTACATTAGCCTATAACTAATTGGAATATTAAAATTTTGCTTTTTCAAATTGATAGGTGAATAAGTGGGTGGGGAGACCCATAAGACTCTTTATTTTGAATAAAACTACTTCTCATCTGAAAGTGGATCATATTTTCAGCTGAATAAAGCACCCTAAGGTGTGAATAGGGGCTAAAACATATTAACTGGGTCAACCTTGACCAAATCTACAACGTTGACATGGAGGAGTGGCCATCAATGAGGCACAACGCAATTTTAGATGAAGATGCCTTGTGTGAAAGAGGTGATTTCATTGGAGGTGGTTTAGGGTTTACAAACTCTTGTCGTATAAAAGGAAGGGGATGGTAGCATTAGAAGGTTGTTGATGATTATCATATTTATGAATATATTGTATGTTTAGACATATATCATTCTCTAGTTGTTTAGCTAAGAATAGTCTTGTTTAGCACATGGTATTCCTGTTTAGGAATTCCATTATTTTTCCTTGAGAGGCCTCTTGGGAGAGTTTGTACTACATTGTCCACTATCTGGCTGAAGGCCAAGATTCTTCTTTCAACTACAACAAAGATCCTATTGAGGGTTTGTTTGTATTTGCAAGCTGCACCAAGTGGAGGCTAGATCTACTCATATCTAGATCATTTCAGGGCCCTTTTTCAGTGGAGGAGGCTTCTACTCAATTGGGAGGAGTGTATTGGAGTTCTTGGGCATCATTTTCTGATCTTGGCATGTGGCCAACTATTATCTAAACCCTATAGTGTAGTTTCCCTTCCATATCTGCGTTATTTCTGTAGGTGTTGTTGCAGGGTGTTTTGGTACATCAGTGGGAGAGCTGGTTTTCAAGTGTTTGAGATCTTCCCTTCACTTTGAAGATCCATTGAAGGAAGATCTATTTATTGTCATATCAGATTTGATATAAATACTTTTATATACTTCAGAATTTCTGAATATTTCTACAGATCTATAGACATAGATCTTAGATCTACTGCTTGTACTCGGTGTAATGCTGAAAACCTCAAAGGGATTTGAAAGAGGAGCCTATCTAGTCTATGGATCCGTTATAGATTTGGATTTTCATGCATAGATCTTCTCTAGATATGGAATGTGATCAACAGCTATTGCAGCCTAATAAAATAATGTTGTCAAGGTAGTTTCAATCAATACATGTGGTTGTTGCACCTCTTTTAGGGATTTTCTTCTATTGGAGTCTTGTATTTCCAGTTATGCATCTTATGGGCCACGTTTTACATCTGATTTTCTGCAGTAAATACATTTATAAGTTCTCCATATTTTCCTCCTGCTTTGCTTCAGATGAACTGTGTTATTTTCCTGCATAACTGCATTCTATTGTTGCATTTCCCATTTGGGAATATTATAGTGGTATTAGAGCATCATCTTGGCACAACCTGTGCTTTCTAAGAAGCCAATGTTTATTTTGAAGGAAAGACAAGACAAAATAATTTTGATTATACGGATGACAAAGAAGACAAGGGTAAAACCCCTTTATCTGGAGGAATGAAAGGGAAGAAGATCTATGAAATTCTTCTCCAAACTATGAATGAGCTTAAAAGAGAAGGCAATAAAGAGGGAAAGACATGAAGGTCCCTAAAGAAGATATTCACATGAAGAAAACCCCGGTTCTTCATATCATGTGTTTAAGCACTCAACTACACAATCAGATCTACAACGTTATACTATGCCCAGGTTTACTGTAAGAGAGATGAAGGAAGAAAATGCACCAAAGGAGGATACTTTGAGTGATTATCTTCAGGAGTATGAATCTCAATCTTGGAGATTCAAGGAGCACTTGAACTTCCAAGAGTTCTGCTAGCTCAAGGAAGAAAGGAGATCCAACAAGTACAATAGAAGGAGAAGAGGTAGATTCTTTCTGTCAAATTCTTATGGATCCTCCACATGCACAACCAAGGATTGGATAGATCAGGTAGACTCATATTTGGATCTACATCAAGTTTCAGAAAAGGAAGCCCTTAAAGTAGCAGCGTTGCATCTCAAAGGTAAAGCCTATGCTTGGTGGTTATTTGAATCCTTTTCATTAAAGAATGCAAATATATCTACTTATGCAAGATTCACTAAGATATTAGTGAAGATATTTGATGTAAAAAAAAATGAAACATCTTTGATTGAGCTAGAAAAGAATGAACATGCAAAACCCTTGCATAAGTTGGAAAGATTTTTTATGTCAACTCCACTTCAGATTTCTATTGAAGGGGATAAAAACTTGTGTGATACCTTGCCAAGGTCAAGATCCCCATTGCATGAGGAGATTTCTTCTCAAAGGGAAGACATGGAGATTCCTCTTTCAAGTGAAGACCAAGATCTAGGGTCTCTCATTGTCAATGAGGTTTTCTCAAACATTGATGAGGAGAAAGAGCATGAAGGCAGTAACAACGCTTTCACTTCAAAAGAAGGACCATCACCACATGGGAATGGGTATGAAGTTATTGCTTCAAGAAGAGAATCTTTTGCATCTTTGCAAAGGGTCCCAAGGAGCATCATGTGACAATATTATTGGGCAATAACACCTTGATCCAAGGAGGAGAGAGGATGGATCAACATCCAATGATGAGGAGAATGCACCCTTTTTTATTTCAAGGGGTTTATATTTAGAAGAAGGAGATTTATTTATGCAGAAAATAGAGGGAAAAATCAATCCACTCATTTATACAGTCTACTTCAGATTTTTATTTCTCTTTGCATGGAGGCATTCCACCAGGGAGACACCCTGATGAGAATATGAATAACGTGTTCTCTCAACTTGTTGCAGAAATAAAATATTTGGCTAAGGAAGGAGACTTGAGAGGAGGTACCACAACACTAAGAACCTTTGATGGGTTCCAAGGAGAGATGAGAAAACTTATGAAATTGACTTTTCTATCTTCCACTCACCTACTTGTGTTGTAAAAGAAGGATTCAAAAATCTATAGTGAAATGAGCATGGTGTCAAAAGGCTAGTCCATAGCCTTGGAGCAGCAAATAATACTTCCACACATGAGGAAGATTTTTGAATATGAAAAGAGGGTATTAACACTCTTGTATGGATGGGCCAAACTATGTAAGTTTTGGAAGAAAGAGACCTTTCAAAAGAAGGTTGTCTTCCATGAACTTCAATCTTGTCTTGAGCAAGATCAGCTGCAAGAGAGGCAACAAAGGTGGAGCTACAACACTCCAACATGTGACTTTGGCATTAAGCATGTCAAAGAGGAGAATGATGATGTCATTATTGGGAAGCCTAGATCCATATTGGGAGTCCCAACTCTCGAAAGAATATTCCAAGAACCTCTTCACATGTAAGGTTCTTGATGGGAAAATGGAAGATAGGATGTATAGAGTGGTTGATGGAGTCATGTAATTTCATGATCAGGTCTATTTGACTAAAGAATCAAAGCTCAAAGATAAGCTACTATATGCAACCTATGAGATCTTGCTTTCCACTCCCACTGATTTCATTAGAACACACCATATTATCTTGAATGGATTCATGTGGGAAGGCCTTGAAGAAGATTTATATCAGAATTTTCAGAGGTGGATGAACCATGAGGAGATGGGGAAGCTACATGACTCTGTGGAGGAGTCAATTCAGCCACCTCTTTCCTCTTTTGGAAAGAGAAGAGATAGATCTATGCACCACTCCTTTTGTATGTGGAGGAATGTTGGTAAAGAATATGTTTTTGTATCTCATGATTCACTTGATTCTTACTTGTATTATTTTCCATGTATATGCAGGGCATAACTCCTAAGAGGAGTGTTATTCCATACAAACTTCATGGCCAACTTTGGGCCACAAATTTTTTTGAATATGGCCACTCCCTTGAAGGAAAAAGGGAGATTTTGTTTCATGATGGGTGCATTCCTAAGGCACCAAATATATCTCACACTTTCAACCATGGTGAGATTACTTGGGAAGCAAGCAAGTGGTGGGGAAACCACTTACCATATCACTATCTGATGCAGTCAGAAGATCTACTGCATTGGTTCCACTTGTGGGACTATGATCCACCTCCATCATTGTATTTGATTGTTTATGTGTTACTGGTTTTGATCCCACATGATGATGATGATGCTCTGATATTTGTTAGGGACATGATAGGAGGGATGACACATTGGTTGGATGTGTCCATGGGGAATGAAATTTCCCATTTTTATTCATGCTTCAAGAGGAGGATGGGACATTATATGGCTGCTACACTATATCTTTTGTTTCCTTATGAAAGGGGCCATATGTTTGACTTATGTATTTGGGAGTGTTAGCCCCCTATGAATTTTTTGACTAGCAAAAAGGGGGCTAAAATGTTTTAGAGCCTTCAAGGAATGCATTTCCTCTAAAAACACATCAGCCTTGAAGCCTCCTTGTACCTTTTTCCTTTGATAAATCCTCACTGTTTTTTCCATCATAAAGCCTCTCTGTTGGTGAAGACGAATGACCAAAGTCATGTTCCCTCTTATTTCATCCCCACTTAACCTATGTTTCTTCACCTTTTTTCCCCTCTCTTAATTCCTCATTAACCCTTTAAAGTCATTCTCGATTCCCTTTCAAGCCTTATAACATTCTTTATTTGGCTTTTAAACCCTTTATTTCCCCTACCATTACCATCTTTTGGCCTTGAAACGCATTTACAATAGGCCTAAAACCCACTTTTCGCTTCATAACAGGCCTAGCCCTTTCGGCCAGCCCCTTAACCACTTCCCCTTCCATAAGCCTGAGCGCTAGGGCCAAGCGCTAGTCCTCGAGGTGCCCACCACATCAGAGAATCAGAGCAGGATATGCATCACGTTGTAAAGCCCAAAGTGTCGATGCAATGGTGTTGTAGTCCATCGACTTTGAGTTAATTTCCACCGTTAATCGAATTAGATCCAATGGTCATCGAAAGTCCCATCATGCCCGCATCTCCCATTCGGCACCCCTCCAATTGCATGTCCACTGTCGATTCGCCTTTAATCCGATGGCCCTTGCATCCTCACTCTGATCACAATCGCGATGCCTAAGTTGTGCCCCCCTTCGTCCCTCCCGATTGCAATCCTCTGATTAGATCGCAGCCGCCCATTCCCTGTGATCTAACGGCCCAGAGTTAATCACTCTCCGCCAGTGCCGAGTCCCACTATGTTAGCTCATTTCATCGCATTCTCACTCATTACCTTTCTAATCCACCTGCATCGAACTTTAATGTTCCATATTAAGGTTTATTTCATTTCTCCACCTCACTGCATATTGACACCCCCGCTATAGCCACAGTTCCCGCTTTGCGCCACCACTCCACCACACCTCCACAACATTCTTCCACCATCACCCTGGATTTTATAATTTGTTTGTTTTCTTGTGCAGGGTACACAGAGTGATGAATTCACTCTATTTGCCATAATCGCAGTCACTGCGATTCAGAACATAGAGAGGCCATTACAGCAGTAGCTTAGCGAAACGGCAGAGACAGATTAAGAGGATTAAGGCCTATTAATTGAATATTTGAGACCTAATCCCATGATCAAAGGAAAAGACGCAGTTTGAAGATAAAGAGAAATTGAATCAAGCCATATCTTCCCTCAGAATTAGCAGTACATTTTCTCAGAACAGTACACCCTTAGCAGAAGTCTTCATGCCTCCCCGAGCCCCCAAAGGCCATTCCACTAACAGAGAGCTTCCAAAGACTGTCAGGGCGGCAATAATGGAGGTATGGAAACCCAGAAGAGCTTCAGTCACCTTACTTGCTTCAAAAGACAGAACAGAGCACCTTACAGTCAGAAAGGACACCAAAGAAACATTTTAGGTCGCTATCGACCTGACAGAGGCTCTGAACCAGACCACCAAGTACAACGCATTGCTATTAAGCAGAGTGGGTATGAGCACCGCCCCCACTCTGTCTTAATGAATCAATTTAATGTGTATCACCTACCCCTGCTATCCATTTTTCCTATAAAGAATCCTAGAGAACATTTTGTAAAGGGTTGGATTGGGCTGTTGTTGTTGTAGTTGTAGGGATTCATTTTGACTGTTAGAACAGTCTTGGGAGGGAGTAGCAGAGTAGTTTGTAATTTAGAAGGCTGGGAGGAGAAAGTTGAGACTGTAATCAGCCATTGAGCTCAGTGTATGTGACTGGTTTTGCATCAATTAGTCAAGCAAATTTCACAGGATCCTGGTCTATTACTACGGGTGATGTTTTTCCTTATCACATTGTTTATTTCATTTTCATGCTGTTCATTTCTTCTGGTAGGCATCAGAAATATGGCATAGGATTTACCCACGCATGGTACCCTATGTTTCTGCTCTCCCTTCCCTCAATGTTTTCTGCTGATAGTGAGATCTGAGGGCAGAATCCCATGGTTTAACCAATGTAGCAGATGTATTTCCTGCTAGCTGATGTGTGAATTCAGAGCCTGCTGCTTGGACGTTTCTTGCTGGTGTCAAAGTAGGGAAGGTTAAAAGTCCTTCTCCGATCTATAGACTCCAGCTTTGTGTCAAATCTTGTCTCTGTTTTTCCTTGGAGCATGCTAAAGCAGACCTGGAGTTAAATGACCTCTGGTCTGATCTATAAGCTGCCCCCTTGTGACTTCATTGAAAGCTGCCTTTGAGTATGTCCAAGTAGGTCTGGAGTTAAATGACCTATGACCTAATCTATAGGAAGAAATTGGGTGTCTTTCCTTCTTTCACCTTCTTTCCTTATTGTTCCATTCCATCATCTATGTAAGAGATCCTTCAGTATAGACGACTTGCCCTCTGAAAGCCTTGGCTAGTTTTTTGCAAGTAATTTCCTTTCATGACTCCATAGCCCAAGGGATGGAACATTCCTGACTCATTCTCTTTTGCCGAAACATCCTACTACTCTACTCCTTTATTCCCATTACCTTCTCAGTCTATGATCTCATGACTCAACCCAGCAAACAACCAACCAAATCATTTTAAACTCCCCTTTGTGCTTCATACCTAGCCTAACATCTCATTTTGAGCTTCAAAGACATATCATTCTTTGCTCTATTTGGAGAGATCCCTCTCTGGGTCTAGGAGGGATAGATCCTAGGGCCCCAAAGTGGTTCTAATGTTGTCTCATATTTTGGTCTTGCCAATCTGGCCAAAACATGGGAACCCCAATAGGGAGAAGCCTCTCACATGGGAGGATTTGTGGCAAGACATGTGTTGCTTGAATCATATTCAGCCAACACCTATTATCCTCTACTATTTTCAAGCTTTGGAGAAGCTTATGGCAGCAAGAAGGTGTTTGGGTGGCCACTTATTGTATCCTGTTTTGAGACAGCAAGAAGGAGAACAATGTTGGTCTCAATGGAGGAACTATTGTCACCATCCAATATAACATATGACACTTAGTCCATGTTTCTTTTGGAGCACATATGGTGATGATACTCTATTCACTATATGCATGGAGGAATGGGCAAGGAAAATCCCTAGAACCAATGAGGGGAATCATGAGGTTCCAAGTATCTTTTGGCTTCGTGAGGACTATATTGTTGCAGCCCAAGATCAACAGCTCTAAGTTTATCATAAATGGAGGGAGAGGCAGCGTAAGTTGAACAATCTTACCTCTCACTTTCAGCCATGCAGCCCCTACACATTGCATAGAAGGGGATTGGTGACTATTTCTATGAGCTACCAAGGATGTCTCACTTTGTTTGGATGATAGCATGGAGATTGGATTTTCTCATTGGGGTTGAAGCACCCAACATTTATCATCTCACATGCCTTAAGGAGACTAATGGACAACAGATAAATCTTCCTATATATCTCCCACTTCTTCATGATGACAACTATTTGTTTTATGCACCAAAGGAAAACTTGTATTCTTGGGAGGAAACATATCCATTGGAGATTTGGCAATGTCCTTGTAGTTGCTTGAGGACAAGAAAATTTTTAGAGGGGGGGCTGTAATTTTCCTACATTAGCCTATAGCTAATGGGAATATTAAAAAAAAAAATTATCACGTTGATAGGTGAATAAGTGGGTGCAGAGACCCATAAGACTCTTTATTTTGAATAAAACCACTTCTCATGTGAAAGTGGATCATATTTTCAATTGAATAAAGCACCCTAAGGTGTGAATAGGGGCTAAAACATATTGAATGGGTCAACCTTGACCAAATCTACAACGCTGACATGGAGGAGTGGCCATCAATGAGGCACAACGCAATTTTAGATGGAGATGCCTTGTGTGAAAGAGGTGATTTCATCGGACGTGATTTAGGGTTTGAAAACTCTTGTCTTATAAAAGGAAGGGGATGGCATCATTAGAAGGTTGTTGATGATTATCATATTTCTAAATATATTGTATGTTTAGACATATATCATTCTCTGGATGTTTAGTTGAGAATAGTGTTGTTTAGCACATGGTATTCCTATTTAGGAATTCCATTCTCTTTCCTTGAGAGGCCTCTTGGGAGAGTTTGTACAAAATTGTCCACTATCCTATTGAAGGCCAAGCTTCTTATTTCAACTATAGCACAGATCCTATTGAGGGTTTGGTTGTCTTTGCAAGCTGCAGCAAGTGGAGGCTAGATCTACTCATATCTAGATCATTTCAATGCCCTTTTTCAGTGGAGGAGGCTTCTACTCCATTGGGAGGAGTGTATTGGAGTTATTGGGCATAATTTTCTGATATTGGCATTGGAAAACTATTATCTAAACCCTACAATGCAGTTTCCCTTCCAGATCTGCGTTATTCCTATAGGTGTTGTTGCAGGGTGTTTTGGTACATCAGTTGGAGAGATGGTTTTAAAGTGTTGGGGATATGCCCTTCACTTTGAAGATCCATTGAAGGAAGATCTATTTATTGTCATATCATATATGATTTGAATAATTTTTTATACTTCATAATTTTTGAATATTTCTGCAGATTTGCAGACTTAGATCTACTACTTGTACTTGGTGTAATGATGAAAACCCCAAGGGGATCTGAAAGAGGAGCCTATCTAGTGTATGGATCTATTATAGAACTGAATTTTCATGCACATGTCTACTCTAGATTTGAAATTTAATCAATAGCTGTTTCAGCCTAATAAAATAACATTATCAAGGCAGTTTCAGTCAATACATGTGGTTGCTGCACCTCTTTTGAGGGATTTTCTTCTATTGGAGTCTTGTATTTCCAGTTATGCATCTTATGGGCCATATTTTACATCTAATTTGCTGCTGTAAATACATTTAGAAGGTCTCAATATTGGCCTCTTGATTTGATTTAGATGAATTGCATTATTATCCTGCATAATTGCATTCTATTGTTGCATTCCCCATTTGGGAATATTACATAGTTCACCCCAAGGTTTCACTTATTACCCTAAAAATCAATCCTAGTTGGTGTATAATCAACCTCAAGGCCATGCTTACATTCCGCAACCAAATCCATAAGTTTCTCAGCAAGGACCTCAATGGTATGCTTAGAATCAATATCCTGGTCCTCAACCCCATTATCAGCAAAATGATCAGGCTTATAACCCCTATTTCCAGAATCCTCTGGGACAAAACATATGGGGGAAAATTTCTCACAAACTAGGTGGAATATTAACACAGGTCCTTATCAGAGACCTCCAATGCCTTTTAATCCTCAATTACCATTTATCGCTACATTGGAACTGCCTAATGTGTCAAAGTTAACGAACGATCCAATTATTCATAACCCATATTAGCCTCCAGTTCCCACTAAGATTCTTGGTGGTTGTCCTAAGTTTGAGGGAAAGTCTGGAGAAGACCCCCAAGTGCATGTTATGACTTACCACTTGTGGTGTTCTTCTAAATTTTGGGTTGACGATTCCATCTGACTCCGTCTTTTCCAACGAACTCTTACTGGTGTAGCTGCAAAGTGGTACATCGAGCTATCTCGTGGCATTTTACAAGACTTCAAATCTCTCGCCATGGCATTCCTTATGCATTTTCAATTACCGGTTCATTATGAGACCGGGACACACCTCCTCACATCCTTGAAACATGACTGAGCTACTCATATCTTGGATCATATTCATGAATGGAGATGTCATCGTCGCTTGATTAAGTTTGATATTCCTAATCAGATTTTGATTGATTGGTTCACTACCTCCTTTGTCAATCAGCTCGTGAAAGACATAGCTATGGGAGCATGTGTAACTTAGGAACAAGACATTTCTCGTGCCTAGTAACTTGTTCTTGTGTACTCTCAATCTGGCACATTGTATGATATATTGCCTGATGCCCCTCGACCTGGAACTTCTAAAGCACCGACGACCCCATCCGTCGATGATATTATTGGTTTCGTGTCTCAAACTTCTCAAAAGTCTTCTCCTTCAAATCTCGAGAAGAAAAATTCTAATCCTTACAATGATGTTGCTTCTCAGCCCACTCCAAATCCTGGTAAAACCTCAGAAGTCAATGCAGTTCAAGTCAATCCAGCGGACAAAACTTCCAAGGGAAAAAATAAGGGTAAAGGGAAGGCCAAAGCCGATACCCGGAAACCAGATTCTTCAAAACCTCATGTTGCTGATGGTTCACAATGCAAGCCAGAGTGCCCTTGTTTGATTTGTGACGAAGAGCACTACACCAAGGATTTTCCTGGATGGTGTTTGGGTCAATTTAGTGTGTCCTAAATTGCTGCATTTAATTTGTCAATCCGGGAATCGTAAGCTGATGAAGTGCGGCGCACTATATGTGCAAGATAACCTATTTCTTAACTTTTTGTCATTTTTGGTTTTTCTAAGGTGAAATGGAAATTCTAAGATGAAAACAAGTTTGGTTATATTTGTTCAAGGAAGTGATATCCCCTATAATGATTTACCAACTTGAAACTTTAAAAGCAATTTGAAATTTACAATGACAAGACTTGAAAGAAAATGAAAATGTACTGCTGAAATGAAAAGGTGCTGCTAATCTAGTAAATCAAAACAGTAAACTAGTAAGCATGAAAACCAAACTATTCTTGCTGCCGACTAAACACAAAAGAAACTATGCTTAAGGAAATTCGAAATTGCAACAAAATAAATCTAAATCAGATTACATCAATTTATCTTCCGACCCTTCATCATTAGTCCAACTATGATTTTCGGAAGTAATCATAAACAACTTGAGTAACTGATATTTAATTTGCAGAAAGTAAACTAATACTAAACCATACACTCATGATTCAATCCCTCACCATCAGTCCAGCTGTGGCTTTCGGAGGCAACTGAAGATGTCATGCATGATTTAATATATCTAAATTTGCGGAAAAGAAACTAATACTAAACTACACATTTCATAATGCAATCCCTCACCATCAGTCCAGCTGTGGCTTTCGGAGGCAACTGAAGATGCTATGAGCAGCTTAATATATCTAAATTTGCAGAAAAGAAACTAATACTAAACTACACATTTCATAATGCAATCCCTCGCCATTAGTCCAGCTGTGGCTTTCGGAGGCAACTGAAGATGCTATGAGCAGATTAGTATATCTAAATTTAACTACTGAAGCAGATAAGCAAAACTGAAATGAACAAAGCAAGACTGAAATTAAACAAAAGCTATGAAAAACAAACTAGCAGCAGAACAATGTTAGATCCATGTCATTAGTCAAAAAGCTATAAAAATGCCCGGGCTGCCTATCTAAAACCTGAAAAACATAAACACTGATCAGTGATTAACAATCATAAAGCATGAAAGACAGAAATGAAATGGAAATTATGGAAGTTTATAAACAGAAATGAAACAACTGCAAAGTATGAACATATGAATGGATTATGATACAATGATTTCTAAAGAAACGAAATGAGAAATATACACTAATACACAAAACCTTAGCTGAGCAGGGGCCCTCTACACAGCCTTGGCAACGGTCCTCAAACACGAATTAAGTTGAAAAACAGAGTCTTCTCTTATTAAAAAGCAGTTCATTACAGAATGGTAATGTTACGGCACAAGTGCAGCGTAATCACTACAGAGCAGACTAATCAAAAGATAACAGAGACTACATTCACTAACATCAACTAACTTCATATGCGTATGCAAACGCACTATATATAACAACAAACTGTAACTGTCTCCTAAAGTTCATGCTGGTGGAAAGCACGTAGACCACTACGTCCACCGATATAGGAGCATGGCCGTGTTGGAAAGTGAATCTACGGGAGGTGGATGCTTGAATTCGACTCTAGAGCCCTGTACAGATGTCGATTTATCCTCTGCAGGCTTAGAAACGGCCGTATGGATCTTTATGTGACATGAAACAGAGTCCGGCCGACATGAAACTCCATGGTTGACTTCCATGTGGACGTCTTTGACCGCGGCTTCTTTGGACGAGTTTGCTTGAACCAATAGGACACGAACCATGTCCACGTCATTCCTGACCTGCCCATGTGGCTCGTTTCCCTTGTAGACACCTGTAGCATAGAGTTTCACAAAATAGCTGCGGAAAGTTGCAGCAGCTGCGGAAAGTGGCAAAATTCCGCAGCTGAATGAACAAAATCTAGATCAAATAGCAAACACAAAAATATAATTAAAAACCATGTTAGATGCCCTTTTGCACATGATATTGACAATTTGGGAGGTTTAGGTGAGTGAAAAAGGTATGGAAAAATGTATGGAAAAGATGAAAATTTGGGACTCAACATACCCCCACTGTGAAGGTGTTGCATGTCCTCATGCAACCAAAATTTTGATACTCTTTGTTCAGTTCATGTGCCTTGATACTTCAGCCAGCACATCCAATCCCCTTCTCTTCTTCTTTGGTACTGCCATCATTCTGGGTTTCTTCATTAAGCACCTAAATTTGATATTCACAAGTGCTCTGCTCAATTTTTGGCATTTCCTTTTCAATTTCTTATTCTTCTTTTGCCATATTCCCAAGTGTAACATAGTATTATCATGGATGATCTTGTCTAGCTTGCCTTGTTCTTTCAATGTTTCATTTTCATTTTTGATGTGCCTATTTAAAAGCTCCAGCTCAAAAATTTCCTGTTTTAATGATTGAACTAAATCATCCCGCAATGTATGAGGCTGAATGGAAGAAGTACTTGGACCTGTGGCTGCCTTTTCCAAGGATTCTATATAGTCATATACCTCCTGCTGCTTGGGGTCTATTTCCGGTGTCATTTTCATTGGGCTGTCCCCAAAATGCTGTAAAGGAGAATTATGTTCAAAATCTGGCCGAGGAGGGATTACATCAATATTTTGCTGAGAATAAGATGGAGTATGCTCATTGTCCGATTGGGAATGAAAGGAACCAGGTTCACTAACTGACTGAGATGGACTATGGTCAGTTGGGGACTGTTCAGATGTCTCCTCACCCAAATCAATGAAATGAGGACCCTTAATTTGCGTTTTTCTCAATTTCCCCTTAAGCCTGCTGCTTCTCCTCACACGCTGTGGTACATTATCCTTTTGTTCTTGTTTTCCTTTCTCTACCTTCTTGGATATAGATGACTGTTTTTGAAGATAAACTAATCTTTCAGATAGTATTTGATGATCTTCTTCTTCAGAAGAAGGAGTTTTATGTACAGCCTCAATAGTTTCTTTCCCTTTTGGTATTATTGGCTTCTTAGTCTTGATTTCCTTCTTCTTCCTTTTTACCAATCTCTCTTCCCTATCAGTTCTTTTCATAGTAGTAGTAGGAGTATTTTGGATTTCATCAATTGTTCTTTTCCTTCTACTTCTTCTTGTTGTGCTAGCTGCGGGAATTTCCTGAGTAGGAGTAATTTGGGTTTCAACATTTACTCTTTTTCTTCTACTCCTTCTTGTTGAACTACCTTCAGGAATTTCCTGAGGTTCCTCAAAGAAATTTCTAACTAGGAATTGTTCCCATGTGTCTTTTCTTTCCTTTAACTCCTTTTCAATCAGAATTTTTATAAGGCCGTGGTGATATAGATGAGGCTCTACATCTCCTAAGTGTTTTTGAATAGTCACAGCCATTTTCTTCAAGCTATTGAATAGAAAATATGGGAGATTGAGAGTTTGGTTTTCTAGAAAATTCATCAATAGCCTGGTATGGTACATGTACATGGACCCAAAACGGCCTTCACATGTAATGAATTTCTGAACAATTAGCAGTAAAGTGGCCCATTCTTCTTTTATTGCATGCACAGGGATTCCTCTTTTAAAAACAGTGATGTCCATACCTTGATTTCGTAGGATTGTTCTCCATGCCTCATCACCGATGCTTTTATTTTTGAACCAACGTTCTCCCTCCTGAAGAAGTTCTGTGGCTGTTGCTATTGATGCTTCATTGACCGAAAACTTGAGGTCTCCAATTTCTGCTTCCGAGCCATCAAATGACCTTGCAAACGCTTTCGTAACTTCTTTGTGGTAACCTCTGAATTTCTGAATAAAACGCAGCCATTTTGCTTTCTTCAATATCTCTTTTGCTTGCGGATATACCTCTATAAACTTTGGTCCTTCCGGCTCTGCCCTTAGCAATTTTCCCATTTCACTTCTCTGTTCTTCACAAATTTGCCTTCGTGAGGGTTTCAAATGGAAATAGAATGATTGAATGCACAGGAACGAGCACAATGGCTGTGGGAATGTATCATAAAATGGGAATGAGTGAGACTGTGGGTAGATATCCGGGAGTGAGAATGAGCAAAAGGAACGAAACGGAATGAAACAGAATAGAGTGGGGTTTCGAAAACATAACAAAGATAGGACTGAGTAGATTGATAGAATATAACTCATTCAGCCGCATTTTGAATTTTGGTGGCTACGAAATAAATGTGAACACGTTTCAATCAACGGTTGTGACTTGATGCAGCTGTAAGAGTCCTTGATCAAATCAAATACGCTTCATTATCACCGGTGGGATATTGGATCATGAGTGAAAATCGGGGTTTAATGATGAAACCGTTTGTGAATAAATGCAAGAGGATAATATGGAGATCGTGAAAGGCTACGGAACTGTCAATATAATCATTGCGCGTAATGGATAGAGCTCATGGTTCAAAACTATATAAAAATGTGTTTTTCAATACTATTTGAAATAAACTTTATTCATACCTTTGGAATCTTTGCCTTTTCCTTTGGTCTTCAACTGATTGATCTCCATTGGTGTCCTGAATACTCCTTTGATCTTCTCACCTGCATTTTATTTCATAATTATGGAAATAACATCTAACTGTACATTCTCTTTGAAAACAGAGTAGTAGCTGCGGAATCTGCTTCTGGCTGCGGAAACTGGAGTCAGCTGCGGAAACAGATGTCAGCTGCGGAAACTGACACAGCTATTACTTGGATGAATGGAAATGAAAAAATGACAAATGACCAGATGGAAATGGTCATGAAAAAGATTTTTATTGATGGAATGGAATGAAATGAAGTGGAATGAAGTGAAATGAAATGAAATTAAATGGAATGTAGTGAAATGAAATGGAGTGGGTGGTGACAAAACTTGTGAAATGAAAGAGAGAGAGATTTTTTTTTGGAAAATATAGAGTGTCAGGTGTCCCTGATTTTCACCCTATATTTTCTGCATAAGACTGCCAATCAATGATTGGTTTTCAGGCTTATACCATTTTATTTATTTATTTATTTATTTATTTTTAACTGAAAAACAAAAGCTAGGCTGGTGGAGAAGAAGAATTCTTCTGTACCAGCCTGATTGCAGAACTTTCTTGAAACATCTTGACAAAATCCTCTTTTGAGAGTGGCTTATGATAAACTTTCAATCTATGGCCATTCACGATAAGAGGAGTTTGAAACTCATCAATGGTCTTGATTCTTACAGCTCCATTGCTAAATATCTTGTCAATCTCATATGGCCCAAGCCAATGAGTTTGAAATTTCCCTTGAAAATCTTTAAACTTGGAGTCAAATAACAATGCCCAATCTCCTTCTTGAAACTTCTTCTCTTTGATATATTTGTCATGCCATTTAGTTCTTTGATATTGAACTAGATCAGTTCTTAGAATTGCTTCTTGTCCGATCTCATCTAGCTCATTCAACTGCTCCATTCTATGCTTTTGGGCTTCTGATAAGTCCATCCCCAACTGAACTGCTATCTTGAAGGTCTTGACTTGGAACTCAATGGGGAGCAAGACTTCTTTCCCATAAACAAGTTCATAGGGAGAATGTCCCGTTGTATTCCTCCATGTAGTTCTGTAGGCCCACAAGGCTTCTGGAAGCCTTTCTGCCCAATCTCTTCTATGTAGATGAACAGTTTTGGTGATGATATTTTCAAGAACTTTGTTTGTGGACTCCACTTGACCATTTGCTTGTGGATGGTAAGGAGTAGATCTTCTGTGCTTGATTTTGTATTCTTCCATCAACTTCTCCACCAAATTGGATGTGAATTGGCTCCCCTGATCTGTCACAATTTCTCTCGGAACACCAAAGCGAGTAAAAATATCCTCATAAAGAAAATGAACAACTGAATTTTCAGTAGCAGATACTAATGCTTTGGCTTCTACCCATTTAGTAACATAATCAATACAAACCAATATATACTTCTTTTGCTTAGATGGTGGATTAATAGGTCCTATGAAATCTAAAGCCCATTTTTCAAAGGGTTCGATGAGTACCTGTGGTTGTAATGGCATTTCATTTGAAAGGGTAGGTTTCCCTACTCTTTGGCAGCTGTCACACCTTTTGACATATTGTTTTGCATCTTTGAAAAGGGAAGGCCAATAATATCCTAAAGAGAGGATTTTATAGGCCGTCCTTTTGTCTGCAAAATGTCTGCCGCATGGTTCATCATGACATGCCTTAAGAATATCAGGCATTTCATCTTCCCTGACACATCTTCTGATCACAAGATCTGGCCCTGTTTTAAACAATTCGTTAGAAATCCATGAATATCTTGAACTCTCCTGAATAATTTTTCGTTTTTCTCTTTGAAATAAATGTGAAGGTAGTTTCCCTGTAACCAAATAGTTAGCAATATCTGCATACCAAGGGGTCTTAATAGTTACTGCAAACAAATATTCATCAGGAAACTTATCTTCTACAGGAGAATCTTCTTTAGTATTCTGAATCCTAGACAAGAAATCAGCTAATGTATTCTGTTTTCCTGGTCTATCCAACACAGTAATATTGAATTCTTGCAAAAGTAAAAGCCATCTTGTCACTCTGCCATTAGTAACAGGTTTGTTCATTAAATATCTAATTGCAGAATGGTCAGTATGAATAAAAGTTTCATAGCCCGTTATGTAATGTCTAAACTTATTAATTGCATGAACAACAGCTAAGAACTCTTTTTCAGTCACAGTATAATTCAACTCTGTGGGAGTCAAATTTTTACTGGTGTAATAAATGGCATAAGGAATTAAATCTTTTGACCCAACACAGCTCCAAGAGCTGTATCTGAAGCATCTGTAGAAATATGGAAAGGAAGTTTCCAATTTGGTCCTCTCAAGATAGGTGCTTCATATATTCTTGTTTTCAAAGTTTCAAAAGCTGATTGACAATCAGGATCCCATTTAAATTCACAGTCTTTTGTAAGCAATTTGAAGAGTGGAGATGCTATTTTAATGAAGTTTTCTATAAATCTTCTATAGTAACCAGTAAATCCTAGAAAACTTCTAACATCTCTTTGACAATTTGGAATAGGTAACTTGGAGATGACTTCAACTTTTGATCTATCAACCTTAATCCCATCTCCTGAAATATGATGCCCTAAAACAATCCCTTCAGTAAACATCATAAAGCATTTTTCATGGCTTAATGAAAGGTTTGTTTCTTTACATCTTATGAGAACTTTTTCCAAATTTTCTAATGCCTCTTCAAATGAATTACCATAAACCGTAAAATCATCCATATAAACCTCTACACAATCATGGATTAGATCAGAAAAAATTCCTAGTACTGCTCTTTGGAATGTTGCTGGTGCATTACATAACCCAAAAGGAAGCACTCCGTAGGCAAAAGTTCCCCATGGACAAGTAAATGTGGTCTTATCTTGATCTTCAGGTGCTACCTGAATTTGATTATAGCCACTAAAACCATCCAAAAATGAAAAGTACTTTTTACCTGCTAATGTATCTAATACCCGATCAATAAAAGGCAAAGGAAAGTGATCCTTCAAAGTTGCTTTGTTCAATTCCCTGTAATCAATGCATACTCTCCATTTACCATTCTTTTTAGGTACTATAACCAAAGGAGAAACCCATCGGCTATCCGAAATTGGATAAATGAAGTTTACATTGAGAAGTTTTTGGAGCTCTTCTTTCACTATCTCCCTAAGATTTGGATTCATCCTTCTTTGAGGTTGTCTGATTGGTCTACTGTTTTCCTCAATATAGATATGATGGATGCAAGTCTTAAGTCTTAGGATCAATACCCTTCATGTCAGTATACTCCCATGCAAATGCAGTAGAATGTTTTTGCAAGATTCTGGTTAGTTCTTCTTGTTGTGACTTCTCCAAATGTTTGTTGATATTCAATGTCTTTTCTGGAAAAATCTCAATAGCGGAATTACCAAACTCTTCCATAGAGTAAAGAGACATTTGTCTAGATGATAAATATTCTATGTCAGATTCCAACTGAAATTGTGTGGGGTCATATTCTGAAGTTATCTCAAAATTTTCTAATGTGTTCAGAATTTGACTATCCTCACTAATTTCAGAAATGGTAAAGACAGGTTGTATAGTGTTCCCATCATCGACCCATTCATTGTCTCCTATTTCTGTGATTGCTCTTGCTGGAGGATACAAATTGAATTTCTTTGTCGAATTACCATTAGAAATGTACATGTCTCCAGATCTACAACTAATAAAAGCATCATCTGTGGCTAGCCAAGGTCTTCCTAAGATAAGTGGATGTCCTCCTAGATTACTTTTGGGAGTCAAAATCATAAAGTCTACTGGATATTCCCAAGAATCTAAGGAGACTGAAATATCTTCTAATACACCATCTTGTTCTCCCCAACTTTTATGGATTAGTGACGATCTGAAAAATTTCTGTTTGAGTTTGAAGTAGTGTGCAGAACTTATGACTATATGGAAGATTCTCAAAAACTCAAACTGTTTCCTTCAACATTGAAGGGATCTGCTTTGAAATGGTTCATGGGATTAGCCACTCAATCTATTAGGACTTGGAATGATATGAAACAAACATTTTTGGACAGATACTTGGACTATTGGTAAGTATAGTATAGTGGTAAGTATTCCCGCCTGTCACGCGGGTGACCCGGGTTCGATCCCCGGCAACGGCGCCAAAATGTTTGGGTCAATTTAGTGTGTCCTAAATTGCTGCATTTAATTTGTCAATCCGGGAATCGTAAGCTGATGAAGTGTGGCGCACTATATGTGCAAGATAACCTATTTCTTAACTTTTTGTCGTTTTTGGTTTTTCTAAGGTGAAATGGAAATTCTAAGATGAAAACAAGTTTGGTTATGTTTGTTCAAGGAAGTGACATCCCCTATAATGATTTACCAACTTGAAACTTTTAAAAAGCGAATTGAAATTTACAATGACAAGACTTGAAAGAGAATGAAAATGTATTGCTGAAATGAAAAGGTGCTGCTAATCTAATAAATCAAAACAGTAAACTAGTGAACATGAGAACCAAACTATTCGTGCTGCAGACTAAACACAAAAGAAACTATGCTTAAGGAAATTCAAAATTGCAACAAAATAAATCTAAATCAGATTACATCAATTTATCTTCTGACCCTTCATCATTAGTCCAGCTATGATTTTCGGAAGTAATCATAAACAATTTGAGTAACTGATATTTAATTTGCAGAAATTAAACTAATACTAAACCATACACTTCATGATTCAATCCCTCACCATCAGTCCAGCTGTGGCTTTCGAAGGCAACCGAAGATGTCATGCATGATTTAATATATCTAAATTTGCAGAAAAGAAACTAATATTAAACTACACATTTCATAATGCAATCCCTCACCATCAGTCCAGCTGTGGCTTTCGGAGGCAACTGAAGATGCTATGAGCAGCTTAATATATCTAAATTTGCAGAAAAGAAACTAATACTAAACTACACATTTCATAATGCAATCCCTCGCCATCGGTCAAGCGTGGCTTTCGGAAAACAGGCGAAGATGCTATGGCTTGATTAGTATATCTAAATTTAGCTAACGAGTAGATAAGCAAAGGAAACTGAAATGAACAAAGCAATGCGAAGTTAAACAAAAGCTATGAAAAGCAAATTAGCAGCAGAACAATGTTAGTTCCATGTCATTAGTCAAAAAGCTATGAAAATGCCCGGGCTGCCTATCTATAACCTGAAACAAGAACACTGATCAATGATTAACAATCATAAAGCATGAAAGACAGAAATGAAATGGAAATTATGGAAGTTTATAAACAGAAATGAAACAAATGCAATATATGAACATATGAATGGATTATGATACAATGATCTCTAAAGAAACAAAATTAAAATTATACACTAATGCACAAAACCTTAGCTGAGCAGGGGCCCTCTACACCAGCCTTGGCAACGGTCCTCAAATACGAATTAAGTTGAAAAAACAGAGTCTTCTCATATTAAAAAGCAGTTCATTACAGAATGGTAATGTTACGGCACAAGTGCAGCATAATCACTACAGAGAAAACTAATCAAAAGGTAACAGAGACTTCATTCACCAATATCGACTAACTTCATATGCGTATGCAAACACAATATATATAACAACAAACTATAATTGTTTCCTAAAGTTCATGCTGGTGGAAAGCACGTAGACCACTACGTCCACGGATATAGGAGCATGGCCGTGTTGGAAGGTGAATCTACGGGAGGTGGATGCTTGAATTCGACTCTAGAGCCCTGTACAGATGTCGATTTAACCTCCGCGGGCTTAGAAATGGCCGTATGGATCTTTATGTGACACGAAACAGAGTCCGGTCGACATGAAACTCCATGGTTGACTTCCATGTGGACGTCTTTGACCGCGGCTTATTTGGATGAGTTTTCTTGAACCAATAGGACACGAACCATGTCCACGTCATTCCTGACCTTCCCATGTGGCTCGTTTCCCTTGTAGACACTTGTAGCATAGAGTTTCACAAAATAGCTGCGGAAAGTTGCAGCAGCTGCAGAAAGTGGCAAGATTCCGCAGCTGAATGAACAAAATCTAGATCAAATAGCAAACACAAAAATATAATTAAAAACCATGTTAGATGCTCTTTTGCACATGATATTGACAGTTTGGGAGGTTTAGGTGAGTGAAAAAGGTATGGAAAAGTGTATGGAAAAGATGCAAATTTGGGACTCAACAGATGGGTCGAAGTAAGTAGATTGCTTAAAGGCACCGAAGGAACTATGGCTATTCTTAAAGAACCTTTTCCATCTCAGTAAACCCAGATGGTAGAGAAACCTCAGTCCTCTGCCCCATTTGGCTCTCAGGTGTTCATGATGAACGGTTCTGCATCCTTTTCTATTGCTAATCGATCGAATGACTATACCGAATCGCGTTAGGAAGTGGGGAAAGAGATCGTTGATGGTCCTTCTCTGCCTACTTCTATCCCTCTTCAGATTGAAAGGCCCAGTACTGAGCCTGTTGTACGACCACCTTCCAAAGGTGTACTCTGCAATTCTTTTTACAATCCAAATTCCCATGCTGCTCAACATTGCAGTATTGTTGAAGATTTGGCTTAGGCACCATTTGCAATGTCTGCACTAGAAGTACTTCAGATTTGTTCATCTCAACGAAAAGCTTTGTTATGTACGATTGGCAGAGTTGATCCTGCTGATACTAGCCTTCTCGCTTTCGATTTCGTTCCATGACTCCCGCACCAAATTGTGCTAATTATACAAGTTGTCATTAATGGTCTCGATATCTGTCAAGCAGTTGTGGACGAAGGTGCATCCACGTGCATCATGTCATCTTCTTGCTGGAAAGCCATTGGTTCTTCGTCCTTGAACTCATTGCCAAATTCCCTTGAAGCATTTGATGGAAGGGAATCAAAACTTTTGGGTGTTCTCGCTAGTTTACCGATTACCTTGAAAGGGAAGACAGTCAATGTCAAGGTAGAAGTAGTTGATGCCAAGATCAATTACAATCTTCTCCTCAATTGCAGTTGGACTCACGCCATGCTGTGCATTCCGTCCACTCTCTTTCATGTGATGAAATTCCTGCATGAAGGAAAGATTGTTACTGTTGATCAATTGTCATTCTTCACTTCTTCTTCCGAGAATAACATTCTGTATGTGGATCAGGTTCATACTCCTTACGAGAGCGTTGGGCCGGGTCTCTTCAAATTTCCTACCCTCATGGGTTTTTTTACCCTTCCTCCACCCAACATTGTTCAGATCAATATGATCTCTTGGTCTGATGACCCATGGATCATCCCTTCACCTAAACAGATTGATTCTTTTGGAGATTCGATGCCATTAAGTCCGATCGAACTTGACTATTGTGAAATTCTTGCAACTTCAGATCCTCCACCTTCTGATCATGCTCCTTTGAGCATGTCTCTCGACGCTTATTCTCAATCCCCTTGGCTTGGTGATTCGGATTCAATCGATCCCTTGAAAGAGATATTTCCCTCCGATGAAGCCATCGTGGAAAATATGTATCTCGAGGATTTTATGTGGGATGATGGTCATCATCGTTCCTCGTTCATGCCCGGCCTCGGGGCCATGTCTATGTTTCTTGAGAGGCTTGCATCTCAGGTTCCTTCTCCTCTGCTTCGAATGCCTATTCTGACACATGAATTTTTTACATAGGGTAACTTGAGTAACATTATGAAAATGATGCCTATTGAAATTTCCTTCAAACCGAGAATTGTCGAGAACATCCATCTCGGGGTCACCTATTCTTCTGATGAAGTTCAGGTTTATACTAGCCTTTTCCACAAGTTTCGCGATGTCTTTGCATGGTCCTATGAAGAAATGCCTGGCATCAATCCTAGTATAGTGGTGCATGAAATTCGTACCTACCCTAGTTCGAAGCCTGTTCATCAGCGCCTTCGGCCTGTGCACCCTCGAAAGGCTGCCGCCATTAAAAGTGAAGTTGAAAAAATTCTCAATGCTGGTTTCATATACTCGATTCCCTTGAAAAAATGGGTGTCTAACATTGTTCCTGTAGATAAAAAAACAGGGTACCATTCATGTCTTTGTTGATTATCATGACATTAATCAGGCCTGTCCTAAGGATAATTATCGTACTCCCTTTATTGATTAGATCATTGATGCCTGCACTGGGAGTGAGATATTTTCCCTCATGGACAAATTTTCTGGCTATAACTAGATTAATATTCTCTCGTCTGATTAGCATAAGACTGCCTTCATCTATCCTTGGGTTACTTTCACGTATAAGAAGCTTCCATTCGGCTTGAAAAATTTTGGGGCCACATTTCAGCGAGTGATGTCATATGCTTTTCATGATATTAAGAACATCATTTAGCCTTATCTAGATGACCTTCTGGCTCATTTAGCTAAGTGTAAGGACCATCCTGACCATCTTCATCAGATATTTCTTCGTTGTCGATGCTATAACATCCAGCTAAATCCACACAAATGCGTCTTCTGTGTCGATTCCGATAGACTCTTAGGGTTTATCGTGTCCAATGACAGGATTCGCCTTGATCTGCTCAAAGACGAGGCTATTATTAATATCCCCTCTCCACCTTCATTACATCAGCTGCAGATTCTGTAGGGGAAGGCCAAATTTTTACGTCGTTTTATACCTAACTATGTCGAAGTGGCTAAAGGATTCACGCGATTACTAAAGTAGGGCGTCCCTTTCCTTTGGGATGAGATCGCCCAGAAGTCTTTTGATGCTTTGAAGACGTTGCTTGTCAGCGCTCCTCTGTTGCGTCCTCCAAACTATCATCACGATTTTTTTACTCTATTTAACTGTTGCTTTCAGCACAATTTCCATGGTTTTGGTTCAAGACGGTGATGATGGTGATGAGCATGTTATTTATTACCTCTCTTGTAACCTTCTTGATACCGAAACGTGCTATGCCTATGTCTAGAATTTAGCGTTAGTTGCGATTCAAGAAGTTCAATGTTTTCGTCATTACATTCTGTTGTGTACTATGATCGTGATTTCTAAATGCAACCCCATGACCTACATATTGTCTCGACAATTTCTATGGGGAAAATACTTAACGTGGATTGTTATCCTCCAAGGGTTTGACTTGGAATTTATTTCTGCCAAGTCAAATAAGTCATTAGTCTTCGTTGATTTGATATGCTTCCTTCCCTCTGACTCCGCTCCATCTGGTTCTAAAGAACACATTCCAGACGATAAAATTTTTCTGATTATCACCCTCGATCCTTGGTACGGTGATATCATTATATATTTTCAGACTTATAATTTTATATCTGAGTTGATGAAGGATGCTCACCGATGCATCCGCCATCAATCACAACCTTATCCTATAGTCGGATATGCCCTCTACTGCATCGGGGTAGATTCCATTCTCCGCCTGTGTTTGATGCTAGAGGAGGCTAAGAAAGTTCTGAATGGTTGTCAGAGTGGCACCTGTGGCGGTCACATGTCTGGTTATGCCACTACACAGAAGATTCTTCATGCTGGTTATTTCTGGCCCTCTATCTTCAAGGACTACATTGTTGCGGTTTGTAAATGTCATGATTTCCAGATCTATCAGCACAAGATGCACGTGCCGCCTGCACATCCCCACCCTGTCATTACCGTTGGTCCCTTTGCGAAGTGGGGCATCGATTTTATGACATGTAACCCTCACTCAGTCGGGGGTCATGCTTATATTATCGTAGCCGTTGACTACTTCACCAAATGGGCCGAAGCAATGCCTACACTTGCTGCCGACGGTAAGACAACAACTCAATTCATATTCAATCACATCATTTCTAGGTTTGGTGTCCCTCAAGCGATCGTTACCAATCATGGTTCCCATTTTCGGCATTATATGGTGGCGGAGTTGACTTCTAGGTTGGGCTTGCGTCACGACAACTCAACGTCGTACTATCCTTAGGCCAATGGCCAAGTTGAAGCTATGAAAAAGGTTCTTGTCACCATGCTTCAACGTACGATTGGGATACACAAATCCAATTGGCATCTCATGTTATTTTTAGCTCTCTAGGCATACCGAACCTCAGTCAAGGATGCACTCAGCTTCACTCAATTCCAGCTTGTTTACAGTCTGGAAGCTACCCTTTTGATTGAGTGTGAAATACCTTTGCTCAAATTAGCTGTTGAATTACTGCCCAACACTTCACCTAAAGAAGAGTGTCTTCTCTACTTAGAAAGGCTAGATGAAAATTGCCGCTTTGCTGCTTTGGTCATCAAGGCACACATTAGGGGAATTTTGAGGTCTAAAATGGGCCTCCTAAGGAAATTATAAAATAATAGTGGAAAGAATTAAATAAGATTTGATGACATCATCAAATTTTAGAGGGAAAAATGAAAAAACTACTTTTTCAACTCATATTTTCAACTTATCTCCCAAATTTTTTACTCAAATTTCAAGCGGGAGCACTCGTTGGATGCAAAATTTAATTCCTCATCCAAGGAGTACCCATGTTGCATACTTTCGATGAACCTTGCTACATGAAAAATGAGAAATACATGAAAAACGTGATTGTAATCACGTTTTTTTATGTATTTCTCATTTTTCATGTAGCAAGGTTCATCGAAAGTATGCAACATGGCTACTCCTTGGATGAGGAATTAAATTTCGCATCCAACAAGTACTCCCACTCGAAATTTGAGTAAAAATTTTGGGAGATAAGTTGAAAATACGAGTTGAAAAAGTAGTTTTATTATGTTATTATTTTTTAATATTTTTACCCTTTTATTTAAAAAATGGTGAATCATCCCCCATGGTTGACATCATCATCTTGAATCCTATTGGTTGTTATAAAGTTTATTTTTTTTGTACATTTTTCTTAGGAGGCCCATTTTAGACCTCAAAATTCCCCTAATGGAAAAAGCGGGTCAAAGTCCATTTTGACTAGTCGGTTTCCCCTCGCTCCTTTGTAGAAGGAGACCAGTGTATTTTGCGAGCGTTTTCCTACTTATTGGTTCATTTCTTATTGTGCAAATGTCTATTACCCCTTATGTCAGTTTCGTGGATGGTGCTTCCCGCAGTACCCAGAACTTGTCTTCGGCAGCCTAGGTGATTTATGATCCTGCTGGTGAGTTGATAGGCCTGCAAGGTATTTTTCTAGGAAAAACTACAAACAATGTCGCTGAATATAGTGTTGTCATTGAATTGTTAACCGAGGCAATTACCCTCGACATTAGTGCATTGGTTGTAAATCTAGACTCACAACTTGTTGTTATTCAACTTAATGGGAATATTCAGTTAGAAACCCTCACATTTTAAGATTGTATTTACGTGTTCGTTTGCTGGAAAGAAATTTTGATTATATCACATATCAACATATTCCTAGACAAATGAACGCATTAACTGATACAGTCGCTAACATTATATTGGATATACGTTTGCGTAATCTATAAAATCATCATCACATGAGAGACTCATATAAAATAGGAAAATAGATGTATATATATATATATATATATATATATATATATATATATATATATATATATATATATATATAATGTTTGCATCAGTGTGCACCATAAGTTTCACAAAATTTGTGTTTTTATGTTACATCCTGAGACATCATGTCTCTAAAAAATATACAGAAATAAATCCTAGGTGTCTAATCAACGTGATGATCATGATAGCATGTCACTGCCCAGACAAGCCGCCTCAGCAAGTGGTGAATTTGGTTTGACACCCCTACAGTGTGTCTCTAATATGCAAGAGGAACATCGTCGAATCATGCATATTCTGGAACCCCACGGGTGATTCCCTCCAAGTTGTGCATGATCTACTCCTCCTCACCCTGAGGGGCAACATCAAAATTGCGAGGTATTCGCCTCGCTATCGAAGACATATCTGTAGGTATCTCTAGGCCTACATTTTCAAATGCATGGATTAAGTGTCAGAACATACATACTAAAAAAAAATCATAATACTCATGAAAATTAAAAATGAGTCTTACCAAGTGCTTCATCCCAATCCTCTCCTTTCGAGAGTGGGAGGTCCAGATCACCAGTGAAATATGTGCTAGAGTAGGGCCAGTCCTCCATGACAATCAACTGTCAGCGGAGCCAATCGAAGAAATCTGGTCTCCAGGACATCTACTGACCTCCCCCTAACCTTGGCATTAGAGCTGACCATCGGGCCATCCGTGGTTCCACTGCCGGTGGTGTCAACACTACCACCTCCTGATGCTGAAATATTGGTAGTCATTCCAGGAGAATGATACTATGATAGACCCATAACCAAACTTCTTCAATTTGGTCTTCTTTCACTTTGTCAGCTGACGTTTCATATTGATTGTCACTGCCTCTGCCCAGTTATAGATGGTCGGTGTCAAGAAGTCTACAACAAGAAGTAGCTGTGTTTTTGTTGCTTCATGCGGTGCTTGTGATATAGCAACTCGTGTGATCATGTGTATCACTACCTTCAGTACTAGATCCGGGATAGTCTAGATGTCCACCTTCCTACTTTTTGATCCTTTCCATGCCCCTGGACATACCCTGTCAATTACCTTGCCCATGCTCTCCATGGTGGGTCGAGTGCCGATCAAGATTGGTGCTACACCCCTTCATGACAGTCCTATTATAAAATAGACATCTGAAACATCAATCTCGAGCTTGATCTTGAAGAATGAATTTTTCCTGGTCCTCATCCCAGATACTGATCAAGTATTGCAGTAGCTCTAGTTGAGCTCTAAGCCACGGTGTCATGAAGAAATTTTTCAGTCCACGGTCTCTGAGATCTTCCATGCATCTCTCATTATTCATGGCAAGTTCATCCTCTTCACTGTGTTCCCATTCCTTCCACTCGATCACCATTTTTCCACTTTTTACTTGCAAACATGTTCATATGGATATTATTAGCCAAATCAAAAGATAAAATTTGTGAAATTTAGGCTTGCTTACTTGCATTGTGAGTTTAAAAAGGTCTGCACGGTTGGTGTGACTGTTTTAGAAATAATCGCGCCATTGGGTGTGCCCCAGTTCCGAAAATCAGGTTGTTGGAGTGAGTCCATGCCCGAAACCCGCGCTGACCGTCGTGCCCTATTTTTCACAATTTCCCCTTAGAAATAAAAAATGAAGGTTGCAGGTAATAAAAGATGACTTAAAATGTGGGGAAGGATGTTGGCTCTTACCTGAAACTAACAGATTCGATATTGATCTGCCAGATTGCCTACTATCGTTGCCGCAAAATCGCGATGTAAAATGGGTAACTATTGCTCCACAAGAAGTGAAAGTGAAAAGTAATTGTTTTTTACCATTTTTGGGATTTTTATAATTTTTCAGAACCCTAATTAGGTTTTAAGACATGTTTTTTGATTATTACATTATGTTGTTTCGAGAAATGGGTTTTACGTTTGTTTCTTGTGCAGTGACAGGTATTTAATGAGATAGTGATGAAGTCACGAGTTGTATTTTATACTTTTTCAGACTCGGTAAAAACACGAAAAAGTCACTACTAGGGTCATCTTTCAGCTCTTTTCTGACTCTCTAAAACTGAAAAAGATTGTTGAGACTCTTGTCGTTTTGAACTCGTTAAATAGCTATGAAATGATATCTACCCATTATACGTTTACCCCTTTTTTGGGTTGGGATAGATTATTTGCGAAAAAGGAATACCTTAGCCTATCGCGACTAAGAGGTTATTTCAGATATTTTTTTCTACCTTTTCAGATCTAAGAGACTATTTACGAAAAGGGACATGCTGGATTTTTCTTTTCCACTTCTTTTCAAACTCTCTAAACATGAAAAGATGTCGAGTTCTCCCTTTGTCAGACTCATTAAGTCACGATGACATCGGAAATCGTCACCGTGACGTTACTCGAGTTCCTCTTTCCTAGGGCTCGTAAAATGTACTAGGTTGGATTTGTCTGAAGGAAAAACTTACATTGTAAGCATATGTTATCCCCTTCAAGCTTGTTTTCAAAAATAATTGGGGTACTCGCCAGAAATGGTGGGGGGAAATTGAACCAGTTTTTAGTTGTGTTGGTAGTATGTCTCTCTTGAACATGGCACTCGTTTTCATTCATGTCGGGTTGGGGACATCTCATTTCGTCATTTTTGCCTCCATGGGTTTGGGTAATATGTTTTGACCTCTCATCTGCTCTTTGCCACATCATCATGACCTCAGATCCCTTGATGTCAAATAATGCCAAATCCAGAATCGTGTCGCTGATATGTTTAAGAAAAGTTTTCCTCTGCAGTTTTCAACCTCCCTCTGATTCTCTATTGGTCCTGATTCACTATCATCATGTTCCTCTGTCTCAAGTGATGATGTGGGAAACATTATGGCCCTCCTTCGATTATGTCACGTCCTGTTAACTTCAACTCATTATCAAGTTGGTTTAGACACTCCCTACCAGTACCTTAGAGCATGCATGCCTCAATGGCAGGTTCTTCGCATTCGACGATAGGTCCACATCATTGGCCTTTTATCGAGTGATTCTGCTAGAGTTCGACACCAGCTCACTATTCACATTCCGTGGATTGTACCTGTTGTACCTTGAGAGCCATTGTCATTATTGGTGGTTTTTCTCGCGCCTGTTAACAAATTTCATCATTGGATGGTAATCAGGTGAATTTCTTGCATGTTCAACTTCATTTCACATGTTCGCATGCTTGAATTTGTACTTGTGCAAGTCAAGATGGAGCGCAAGACCTTGCGTTTTGTCTGATAAGATCCAGGCTACGAGATATTGTGGTTTATCATGGCTTTATTACATGAATATTTCGATTGGATGGCTACGACCATACTTGAGTCTATTTATTGATCCTCACTGTTGGATGGTTGCATCCATACCTTGTATGTAATATCCCAAAATAGGGGAAATAAGCAGTATTAGGAATATCTTAAGATATTCCAATTTTGGACTGCTCAGCAATGCATTCATAGAAAAAACATATTTTCAGAAATGTAAGCCATAGAAATGAAATTAATCACTTGGATCCATTATATACATTCATCTATCATCTAATTCCAAGAGGAGAAAAGAAAGAAATGAAACTAGGTGAGGTAAACAGACCTCCCACGCTAGTGTAGCTGGAAATGACTAAAAACCCCGGACACTGCTACTCAGAAATAATTCGTAAAAGATACTGCGCAGTATTTTGAGGGTTTTAACTTAGAAAATATGAGAACAAGTAGATATACTCATATATTAGTCAATAATTCTTTAATAACTGATATTTAGTCTCCTTATACAAAATACAAGAGAACCCGCCAAGGGTTTCTTGTCAAATACTCTGCATACAAAATGTGATATTCAGAAATTTACTGAATCACCACTGCAACACTGAAGCATAAGAGTGTAAGAGGCTGAAATATGTCTGATATTATGTATATCCCTCAAGGGATTCCTCCCATGAAAGGATGAACCTCTCAATCACAAGAAAACACTACAACGGAGCCACTAGATCATGCACTGAAGCTGCCTCCAAAATAACGCATTCCCTAGCTATAGCAGCACTGGGAATGTTAGGGAAATGTGTGGTATACTACCATAGATCTAAAATCAGCTCTATAACTCTCCAAACAGGTCCCTCAAGTGAAGGAAACCTTCCTCCAAAGAGAAACTAGCTCAGAAAGAGGGATTCCAATCCCTTCCACTGTTGCACCCTGCAACACTACACAATCACCTGCAGAAAATGTGCTAATGAAGTAGGATGAAGCTTGGCCTGAAAACCTGATGTGGAAGAATGAATTCAAACTCTCCCAAGAGGCTCCTCAAGGGAAGAGGTGTGATTCCCGCTCAGGAACACCCGGTGCTAAACAACACTGCTACTCTGCTAAACAGCAAGAGGAAGCAAAAGTCTGAGCAGACAAGAATAATAATCTAAAAAAATGAAGCATAATGCTTCCATACTCTTCCTTAAATAAAACATGAGTTTTCTTACCCTTGGCCCCACTCAATTAGGTCATCTCTATCCAAATATTCATCTCCCTCCAAAACTGTGTTATTCCTTCTTTGATTCCTCCTCCTCCACAACTGCGTTGTTGACTTAGTCAAAGTGGACTGAATCAACTTGATATTATCCTTGTTCACACATGGAGGTGTTTTATTAAGCTAGAAAGAGTGTCCCCTTTCACACTTGGAGTGTTTTTATTCCTCCTTAGGAAACTTATGGGCTTTTCTACCCATTTATTCACCGGTTAGAGCTGCTACTAACTCTAATGTTCCATTTAGATTTGAGGCTAAAATTTTGAAACATTACAGTCCTCCCCTCCA
This sequence comes from Pinus albicaulis, assembly GCA_034641835.2. Taxonomy (NCBI): domain Eukaryota; kingdom Viridiplantae; phylum Streptophyta; class Pinopsida; order Pinales; family Pinaceae; genus Pinus; species Pinus albicaulis. The sequence goes on along the minus strand of CM076579.1, from coordinate 1,399,937,423 downwards.
AAATATTTTCTTGTACTCAGGAAAATGTATATGGAGAGAAAAATTTCTCCCCTCCTCCTCATGTGGCCTCCCATCAATGGCCTCCATCATTGCATCAAGAGAATCTACAAATAAACTGTCATCCAATGTTTCCTCCCAAGTGTGCAAAACCAAATGGTCTACATCAATCAAAGTTGGAAAGTGTGAATGGAAACCTGCTTGTTGTCTCATGGCCTCCACAAATTAGAAGCGATGACCAACATGGTGAATGAGTGCCTCCCTCACCCATGCTATCATCCAAATGAAATGAGCCATCCTAGGTAGTTCATCAAAATAATCATCAACCCCGGTTTTGTACAATGTGTTGGGGCTGCATGGAGAGATTAGATTCTGCCATCCAAATGGTTTCTCTCTCCATTTATGGTAAACATGGGGCTACCTCTGTCCTTGGGCTGAAATAACATGGCCTCCAAGAATGGTCGAAGTTCCCCCATCAAACAATTCAGCCATGAAGTGCTTCCTCAAGTTCTTCAAGAGGCTCCTCCCACAAGAAGGGAAAAAGTGTGATGTGGAAATCATGGTTTGCCTGTGGTTCCTCCTAAAACGTACAACCTGTAAAGTGGGGAGGATCATACTCCCAATGGGCATCTCTACTACCTCTAGCACTCTCCAAACAAAACTTCCCATGAGCAAAAACATATCAGCAATACATGGAAGAAAATTACAATAAAAAAAGTTTCCAAATGACAACCGAAGAGTGAATCATAGTTCCACTCATGGAACCAACACAGTGCATCCTTTTCCTGCATAAAAATAAGAAATAACAAGTGCTTTACCAGCCACTTTTTTGCTGCCACATTCATCTCATAAGATGGAAACATGAAGTTACAAGATGGTGTCAGTGGTGTACACCAAGAATCATGTGGCTCCCCCTAGAAACCGCTAAAAAGATAGCCAAAATCAATGCTACAAGTAGCTGCAAGTACATCATAATACAATAGGCAAGAAGGGATAATCCTCCTTGATACATCATGTTGTTGAAATAAGGAAAATAAGCACAATAAAAAATGTGAAATTATACCTCCTCCATCATGTACTTGAGATCTTGAGCTGAAATGGCTTAACTAGAATCTTTCCCTCACCTCTAATGAGTAGGGAAGTGGTTGTGACCTCCTGTCTGTCATCATCTGGGCTATGCATCTCTCCATATGCTGAAATATGTCATGTTGGATGCCCTCCCAAGTGAAATCCTCCATGAAATGGAAATATGCATCAAAGTGCATGGAAAGGAAGTCCTCATGTGCTGCAAGTTGCAACTTCTCCTTGAGATTAGAAGCTCTAGTCAAGAAGACTTTGCAATGTGAATAGATGACCAAATCATCCACCATATACTCATCATCTCTATCTGGGTCATTGAGAATCATGCATGCACCAAGATCCTTGGAGTACTCTACTAAGAGCTGAGATCTCTAATAAGGATCAATCCTCCTAAGAGACAACACTGGTAATTTGGCATGTGAAGCTCTCCTCATGCTGCTGCCTGCTAATTTGACATCCCCCATGCCAAATTTCTCCTCCAAACTCTTCACCTCTCTAAAGTCCAAGAGTGGTGAATCCAAAGACAATATGTCTTCCATCAACTCCAGATCAGGTGGCCTCCCCGGTGGAATGTCGCCATGTAGTGAGACATCAATGTCAATGGTAGAATGTACATATGATTGGGCTACCTTCCCCTTGCTCTTACAACGCAAATCAATCTACCTCTTCCTTGCATTAGCTTTCTGAAATATATAAGGGTGTGTGCCTCTCATCAAGTGATGTTGCTCTTCCTCCCTACCTCCTCCTTCCAGCTGAAATGCTACACAATCATGTTGATCACTGATTGTGCTTGGAACTCCATGTATGAGATCCTGGGGAACTCCTTGCAAGGGTGCAAAAATCCCTCATGTTGGAGCATGTGCTCCTCCTCCCTCTGCATGGGGTACTGGATGTGCTCTAGATGTGACAACGTTTTTGCCCTCAACTTCACCAATATGTGTGGGAAACATCTCATCAATTGGATCCTCCTGTAAAAAGGAGATCCCCATTCCCTCTTGTTTAGGAATATGGACTAGAGGTCTTGCCTTTGGAAATTTGTAATGCAAGATGTCATCTTTTCCCATGGTTTTCTAAAGTGGAGTTTCCCCCATCACATGCAAGGTTTTTATTCTCTCAAGTTTTTCTTGCTCATGTGTCTTAGGAAGTTTCCCATCAAACCTTCCCACCAATGTTACAATGAAGCTTGCATAAGAGGAAGTGTTTGCATTTTTTAAAGAACAAGATTCAAAAATCCACCATGCATGGGCCTTACCTCTAAAATGCAGTGTTTCAACTCTGATGGCCTGATCTTCAGAAATATGGTGCTGCTGAAAATAGGAGTCTAGGTCCTTCACCCAAGCTCCAGCTGAACATGTGGGTGAGCCTTCCAAAGTAGATAGAAGAAATCTATCTACATCCTGCTGTTTGCTCTCCTCCACTTGGATCTTGCAAAACTCCAAAAAATCAGTATGATCTCTAAACCTCTCAGTTTGAGATTCATACTCCTGTAATAAATCACTAAGAGTTCTCCTCTTAACTATTCTTCCTCCTCTCATCCATTCTTCCTCCTCTCATCCATCTAAAGATAGATCTGGGCATTTGACTACGTTGTGCATCATGGTGTGTAGTTTCATTCTCACACTCACCATGTGCAAATCTATATTCTGCTATAGATCCAACTTCCTTTGGAGATCCCATCTCCATTCTCATCCTCTTTAGCTCTCCTTGAAAGCTTTGCATAGATTTCGGAAGGAGCTTTGTAAGCCTGTCTGATTTCTGTCCATCTCTCCTTCCCCTGAAGTATAATGGTCTGAGATCCACATGCTGAGCCAAGATTGCAACTTTGATACCACTGTAATATCCCAAAATAGGGAAAATAAGAAGTATTGGAAATATCTTAAGATATTCCAATTTTGAACTGCTCAGCAATGCATTCACAGAAAAAAACGCATTTTCAGAAATGTAAGTCATAGAAATGAAATTCATCACTTGGATCCATTATATACATTCATCGATCATCTAATTCCAAGAGGAGATAAAGAAGAAATGAAACTAGGTGAGGTAAACAGACCTCCCACACTAGTGTAGCTGAAAATGACTAAAAACCCCAGACACTGCTACTAAGAAATAATGCATAAAATATACTGCACAGTATTTTGAGGGTTTTAACTCAGAAAATAGGAGAAAAATTATATCTACTCATATATTAGTTAATAATTCTTTAAGAACTTAGATCTAGCCTCCTTATACAAAATACAAGAGAACCCGACAAGGGTTTCTTGTCAAATACTCTGCATACAAAATGTGATATTCAGAAATTTACTGAATCACCACTGAAACATTGAAGCATCAGAGTGTAGGAGGCTGAAATATTTCTTATCTTATGTATATCCCTCAAGGGCTTCCTCCCATGAAAGGATTAACCTCTCCATCACAAGAAAACACTACAATGGAGCCACTAGATCATGCACTGAAGCTGCCTCCAAAATAACACATTCCCTAGATGTAACAGCGTTGGGAATGTTAGGGAAATGTGTGGTATGCTACCACAGATCTGAAATCATCTCTATACCTCTCCAAACAGGTCCCTCAAGTGAAGGAAACCTTCCTCCAAAGAGAAACTAGCTCAGAAAGAGGGATTCTAATCCCTTCCACTGTTGCACCCTGCAACACTGCACAATCACCTGCAGAAACTGCGTTGATAAAGTAGGCTGAAGCTTGGCCTAAAAACCTGATGTGGAAGAATGAATGCAAACTCTCCCAAGAGGCTTCTCAAGGGAAGAGGTGGGATTTCCGCTCGGGAATACCCGGTGCTAAACAACACCGCTACTCTGCTAAACAACAAGAGGAAGCAAAAGTATGAGAAGACAGGAATAATAATCTAAAAACATGAAGCATAATGCTGCCATCCTCTTCCTTAAATAAAACATGAGTTTTCTTGCCCTTGTCCCCACTAAATTAGGTCATCTCTATCCAAAGATTCATTCCCTCCAAAACTGCGTTATTCCTTCTTTAATTCCTCCTCCTCCACAACTACGTTGTTGACTTAGTCAAAGTGGATTGAATCAACTTGATAATATCCCTATTCACACATGGAGGTGTTTTATTAAGCTAGAAAGAGTGTCCCCTTTCACACTTGGAGTGTTTTTATTCCTCCTTAGGAGACTTATGGGTTTTCTACCCATTTATTCACCGGCTAAAGCTACTGCTAACTCTAATGTTCCATTTAGCTTTGAGGATAAAATTTTGGAAAATTACATCGGATCTCAGTTTATATGTACTCTTTATGGATGGATGTGCCCATGACACATGTTCATGTCTTAGAGTTATCAGGAGATCATTTCCAAGTTAAAAAATAATCAAAAATGAAAGTTATAAAAAATGTTTGCAACCTTAGCAACCAGAAAGGTCTAGTTGTTGCGATTCTAGCGCCATGAACGGTTTGCAAAACAGAGGTCGTATTTAGAAGTTATGAAGGTTTGAAAAGCCCAATAAACTCCAAAAACGAGTTGACCAAGTTTGACTTTTCAAATTTGGAAAAATTAAAAAAAAAAAAATATTTCGAGAATATTCCTTAAAATATTCCCTAAAATATTCTCTAGAGGACAAATGAAATGAGGACAAGTGGCAGAAATATATTCGGCATTGGTTTGAATTATTCATTTGTAGCCAATCAGAGGGTGCCACGTGGCCTGCCTGAAGGTCGCTACGTGACCCTAGGCTGAAGAGAAGTTGGCATATCAAAAATTTTCTACGGTCTGTAGGATTTGAATGTGGGCCTTCCGCCTGCCAGCACATCGACCTGACCAGTCAGGCTATACGTTATTTCTTAACAACCATCGATCACACAATGCATTTTTTGTTTAAGTTTTCAACAGGTGGAAAAGGGGTGAGGGCCAACGGTTCATGACTAGCGCTATAAACATGGCACTAAGGCCTTAACTCGTTGGATAAACGGTTAAGAAACTATATCATGTGGCCATGTTTCAAACATTTAATGCAGACAATTGAACGCGGTTTCGGAGGCCATTTGGGTGGAGGTCCATGTGACCCCACCACTCCAAACAATTAATGTAACTATTAATGGTTCTACCGGATTTGGAGCACGTTCCACCATTTTCGGGGATTCCACCAGTTTGGCACAGTTAATTGGAGTTCCTCTAGTTTTGGAGGATGTTTTCAAGGGGCACTGGGAAAAATTTGTTTTTGCCATAACTCCCACATCATTGGACCAAATTGGGTGCAAAAATAGTCAATTTTGGGTATTTTCGACATTATGAGCAGTTTGGAAAAGTTTTCAGAGCCATCAGAGGTCATCTTCAGTAGTATTAGCTTTGAGGAAGATCAAGGAGCCATTAGGGCCATCATGGAGAAGGCAGTGTATTGGGCTTTCTTTATCTGTTTTATGTAAATGAATAGTCATATCTGGCTAATTCATACCTTTTGAAGCTGATTTTACAGAGATTTTTGCCTATTGAATCTTATTTTCACTTGTACTTACATTTTGAGAAAATTAATACATGAGGGACATGCCATTGGGAGCTGGACCAGTAAATGTAGCCCAGGAGGGGTGAACTGATTCAACAATTTGCTGAGTAATGTGCATTGTGAAGTTTATTTCTCTATTCTTTACTACTATACATTGATAAACAGTTAAAATACTTAATCAATCCTCACACAGAAATCTGTTTAACAAAGCCAGAACTATTTGTTTAACCTGCAAATTAAGGAGAACCTTATGAATACATTATTATTACTGTTTGGATGCTTACCACATCATAACTAATACAATCCATTCAGATCAAGTTGGTATCAGAGCTAGAGTTCTACTCTCTATATTGTTCTTGTGCAAAGTTTGTTTAATAGTTTGCAAGTTTTTTGATGCTTGCTAGGCTTAAGCATCATAGAAATAGTCAACCAAGAAGGGCAAGAGTGTCATTATCTCCACCTTCAATTTCACCTCCAAGAGAAGCAGAAGAATCCATAAGCATGACTTCAGGAGGAGGAGAAATTCCTGAAGAGATTGATCCCAAAGAGGAAGAAAGGGTGTTCAGAAAGGCATTCCTAGCCATGACTGAAATGGTGAAGATACTTTACTAAGAAAGGAATGAAAGACTAGAAGGAGAAGGATCCAAAATTTACAAGGAAGGAGAGGGATCTTCAGGAGGCCATAATGATGAGGATAAATCCAAGAAGGGTAATGGAGGAAATGGAGACAGTGGAAAGTCGCCATCATCACCCTCATCTTCATCTTCATCTTCCTCAACCTCTACATCATCTTTAGTACATCATTCTCACAAATTCAAGAACACTGGTAAAAGTCATTTTCTTAAACTTGATGTTAAGCTTGAATTGCCAAAGTTTGATGGTGAAGTAAATGCAGAAAGCTAGATAACTAGATTAAGCAATTAGAAGTCTACTTGAGAATTCAAAAATTTCATGATGATGAAACTAAAATTCAGCTAGCTTCTTTGAGAATGGAAGGTGCAACTCTTGTTTGGTGGGAAGAAAAAAGAAAGGAGGAGATCAAAAAATAAGGTAAGATTATCTTATCATGGTCTGATTTCATTTCTGCAATAAAACAACAGTTTTATCCATTAGCTCACATGCAGAAAGCCATAATGGATTGGAAAAATTTTAAACATTTGAAAGGACAAAATGTTCAAGTTTATGCCCAAGAATTTAGAAGAAGAGTTCTTTTACTAGGAATTGATTTGCATAGCCAAGAAACTTTACTCAAGTATATAGGAGGTTTGCATACTTACCTAAGACATACCTTTCTCATGTTTAACCCTACAAGCTTAGATGAGGTTTGTGTTCAAGCCAAACATTTAGAGGCAAGTGGTAAGCAAAATTTTGATGGGAATGAGGAAAGTGAGTTTAAAGGCAAAGGGAGGAAAAAGAGAAATGAAAATTATAGAAAAGATAAGGGAAATTGTTTCTGCAAATACTGTTCTAAAACAAGCCATGATGAGGACCATTGTTGAAGACTTCATCCATAGTTGAAACCAGAAAGTTTTAAATCCAAAGATAAAGCCAAGGAAAAAGGCAAGACAATTGCAATAGCTGAAAAATATCTAGGATCAGAATCAGGAGATGAAACAAAAATCATAGCTATGGCACTAAAGAACTTGAAGGGGAAAGAGAATGAAACTAAACCCAGTTCTAGTATTTCTAACTATCACATAGAAGCTCCAAGTGAAGAGAAGAGAATTGAACTGTTTCATGTGAGGGTCATTTCCAAACACACAAATATAGACACAATATTTGAGAGTCGCAAGCGAACCTTATTTCTCAAGACTTAGTCAAGAAGTTGAATCTTGAAACCATTCCACATCCTAAACCATATCCTCTTGGTTGGATTTGTAAGGATGCAAATTTACAGGTTTCAAAGAAGTGCATGTTGCGCTTTGCAATAATAGCACATTTTATTGACACGGTTGAATTAGATGTTGTTCCGCTTGATATTACAGGTGTGTTGTTGGGCAGTCCTTAGTTGTATGATAGGAAAGCTATCTTCCATCACCATGAGAACAAGTACCATTTATTCAAGGATGGCAAGGATTTTATTGTGAGAGCACATTGCAAAAAACTAAACTCTTCTTTAGTGAATGCAGGGCATATGAAAAGGCTTGTCAATGCAAGTCAAAATTTGACTTTGATGTTGATTAAACAAAGAGAAATTGTACATAACCCTTTTCATGTATTTGCTGATGTAAATAATGACGCTTTTCAGTCTGAAAGTAGGTTGTCTTTGGATGAATATGAAAATAAGTTGCAGCAATTGTCTTTGATCTCGATCGGTGCAGAAAACAAAGTGTCAGTGCAAGAAGGTGCAAAGATGCAGGAGAGGGTAAAGCATCCAAGCAGAGAAGGCACAAAGTTTAGAAATGATCATTGTTGGTTTTATAATGGCAGGGTACCATGGCGAGGAAACTTGGTTGGGAATCAACACAAGTACAAGCTAATTCAACAAAAAATCGCCATAAGGACAAGTTGCACGGTGAATGTAATTTTTAGTTTCTTTTGAAGGTAGACCAATGCAGGAACAATATGTTTACTACAAATTTCAGTTATTGTTCTGCAAGTTTCAAAAATGTGCAGCGTGACAAGGTCAAATTCAGCAACAGTTGGTCAACAAATTCAAGGAAAAAATTGTCATTTCATGAGAAGCTCCAATTAATGAAATCAGGAAAATTTCAGTGGATCGAGATTGGAAGAGTGAAGATTCAGTCTCCTCATCTTCAGGTTCAGTAGTCTAGAGAGATTTTGGGGTCCAAAAGCTTCCCAGTGGAGAGGTGTGATCAGGAGATCATGTCCAAGTTAAAAAATGCATAAAAATCAAAGTGATAAAAAATGTTTGCAGCCTTAGTGACTAGAAATGTCTCATTGCTGTGATTCTGGTGCTGTGAATGGTTTACAAAACAGAGGTCGTATGCAGAAGTCATGAAGGTTTGAAAAGCCCAGTAAACTCTAAAAATGAGTTGGCCAAGTTTGAATTTTCAAATTTGGAAAAATTAAAAAAAGAATATTTCTAGAATATTCCTCGAAATATTCCATGAAATATTCTTTGGAGGGCGAATGGAATGAGGACAAGTGGCAAAAATCTATTCGGCGTTGGTTTGGCTCATTTGTTTATGGCCAATCAAAGGGTACCATGTGGCTTGCCCGGAGGCCGCTAGGTCACCCTAGGCTGAAGAGAAGTTGGCATATCAAAATTTTTCTACGGTCTGCAAGATTCGAATGCAAGCCTCTCGCCTGCCAGCACATCGACCCGACCAGTCGGGCTATACGGTATTTCTTAACAACCATGGATCACACAATTTATTTGTTGTTTAAGTTTTCAACTGGCGAAAAAGGGGTGAGGGCTTGCCCTAAGGGGCTAGCCCCAACGGTTGACGACCAACGATATAACAGTGGCATTAAGGTCTTAACCTGTTGGATAAATGGTTAAGAAACCATATCATATGGGCACGTTTCAAACATTCAATGCAGACGATTGAATGTAGTTTCGGAGGCGGTTTGGGCGGAGGTCCATGTGACCCCACCACTCCAAACAATTAATGTAACCATTAACGGTTCCTCCAGATTTGGAGCAAGTTCCACCATTTTTCAGGATTCCACCAGTTTAGTGCAGTGAACTGGAGTTCCTCTAGTTTTGGAGGAGGTTTTCAAGGCAAGGGACACTGGGAAAAATTTGTTTTTTCCATAACTTCCTCATCATTGGACCAAATTGGGTGCAAAAATAGTCAATTTTGGGTATTTTTGACATTCTAAGTAATGTGGAATAGGTTTCAGAGCCATCAGAGGTCATCTTCAGTAGTTTTAGCTTCAAGGAAGATCAAGGAGCCATCAAGGCCATCATGGAGAAGGCAGTGTATTGGGCTTTCTTTATCTATTTTATGTAAATGAATAGTCATCTCTGGCTAATTCATACCTTTTGAAGCTGATTTTACATATATTTTTTCTTATTGAGGCTTATTTTCACTTTTACTTACATTTTGAGCAAATTAATACATGAGGGACATGCAATTGGGAGCTGGACCAGTAGATGTAGCCTAGGAGGGGTGAACTGCTTCAACAATTTGCTAAGTAATGTGCTTTGTGAAGTTTATTTCTCTTTTCTTTACTACTGTACATTGATAAATAGTTAAATTACTTAATTAATCCTCACACAGAAATCTGTTTAACAAAGCCATAACTATTTGTTTAACCTGCAAATTAAGGAGAACCTTATGCATACATTATTATTATTGTTTGGATACTTAGCACAACATAAATAATACAATCCATTCAGATCAAGTTGGTATTAGAGCTAGAGTTCTACTCTCTGTATTGTTCTTGTGCAAATTTTGTTTAATAGTTTGCAAGGTTTTTGATGCTTACTAGGCTTAAGCTCAAGAGAGGAGAAGGTCAATTGGTGAGAGCTCATAGACTCCCTCAACCAAGGAGGGAAAGAGTGCCATTATCTCCACCTTCAATTTCACCTCCAAGAGAAGCAGAAGAAGCCATAAGAATGACTTCAGGAGGAGGAGAAATTCCTTAAGACATTTATCCCAAAGAGGAAGAAAGTGTGTTTAGAAAGGCATTCCTAGAAATGATTGAAATGGTGAAGATACTTTACCAAGAAAGGAATGAAAGACTAGAAGGAGAAGGATCCAAACTTCACAAGGAAGGAGAGGGATCATCAGGAGGCCATAATTATCAGGATAAATCCAAGAAGGGTAATGGAGGAAATGGAGACAGTGGAAAGTCGCCATCATCACCCTCATCTTCATTTTCATCTTCGTCAACCTCTACATCATCTTCAGTACATCATTCTCACAAAATCAAGAACACGGGTAAAAGTCCTTTTCTAAAACTTGATGTTAAGTTTGAATTGCCAAAGTTTGATGGTGAAGTAAATGCAAAAAAGCTAGATAAATGGATTAGGAAATTAGAAGTGTAATTGAGAATTCAAAATTTTCATGATGATGAAACTAAAATTCAGCTAGCTTCTTTGAGAATGGAAGGTGCAACTCTTGTTTGATGGGAAGCCAAAACAAAGGAGGAGATCAAAAAATATGGTAAGATTATCTTATCATGGTCTGATTTCATTTCTGCAATAAAACAACAGTTTTATCCATTAGCTCACATGCAGAAAGCCATAATGGATTGGAAAAATTTTAAACAGTTGAAAGGACAAAATGTTCAAGTTTATACCCAAGAATTTAGAAGAAGAGCTCTTTTAATAGGAATTGATTTTCATAGCCAAGAAACTTTACTTAAGTATATAGGAGGTTTGCATACTTACCTAAGACATACCATTCTCATGTTTAAACCTACAAGCTTAGATGAGGTTTGTGTTCAAGCCACACATTTAGAGGAAAGGGGTAAACAAAATTTTGATGGGAATGAGGAAAGTGAGTTTAAAGGCAAAGGGAGGAAAAGGAGAAATGAAAATTCTAGAAAAGAGAAGGGAAATTTTTTCTGCAAACACTGTTATAAAACAAGCCATGATGAGGACCATTGTTGGAAAATTCATCCATAGTTGAAACCAGAAAGTTTTAAAGCCAAAGATAAAGCCAGGGAAAAAGGCAAGACAGTTGCAATAGCTTAACAAGATCTAAGATCAGAATCAGGAGATGAAACAAAAATCATAGATATGGCACTAAAAAAATTCAAGCGGAAAGAGAATGAAATGAAACCCAGTTCTATTATTTCTAATTGTCACATAGAAGCTCCAAGTGAAGAGAAGATAATTGAACTGTTTCATGTGAGGGTCATTTCCAAACACACAAAGATAGACACACTATTTGACAATGGGTCGCAAGCAAACCTTATTTCTTAAGTCTTAGTCAAGAAGCTGAATCTTGAAACCATTCCACATCATAAACCATATCCTCTTGGTTGGATTTGTAAGGATGCAAATTTACAGGTTTCAAAGAAGTGCATGTTGCGCTTTGCAATAATAGCACATTTTATTGACACGGTTGAATTAGATGTTGTTCTGCTTGATATTACAGGTGTGGTGTTAGGCAGTCCTTAGTTGTATGATAGGAAAGCTATCTTCCATCACCATGAGAACAAGTACCATTTATTCAAGGATGGAAAGGATTTTATTGTAAGAGCACATCGAAAAAAAACTAGACTTTTCTTTAGTGAATGCAGGGAAGATGAAAAGGCTTGTCAATGCAAGTCAAAATTTGACTTTGATGTTGATTAAACAAAGAGAAATTGTACACAACCCTTTTCATATATATGCTGATGTAAATAATGAGTTGTTTCAGTCTGAAAGCAAGTTGTCTTTGAAAGAATATGACAAGAAGTTGCAGCAATTGTCTTTGGTATTGATCGGTGTAGAAAACAAAGTGTCAGTGCAAGAAGGTGCAAAGATCCAAGAGAGGGTAAAGCATCCAAGCAGAGAAGGCACAAATTTTAGCAATGATCATTGCTGGTTTCATAATGGCAAGGTACCATGGCGAGGAAACTTGGTCGAGAATCGACACAAATACAAGGCTAATTCAACAAAAAATCGCCATAAGGACAGGTTGCAAGGTGAATGAAATTTTTAGTTTCCTTTGAAGGTAGACGAATGTAGGAGCAATATGTTTACTGCAAATTTCAGTTGTTGTTCTGCAAGTTTAAAAATGTGCAGTATGACAAGGTCAAAGTCAACAACAGTTGGTCATCAAATTCAAGGAAAAATTTGTTATTTCATGAGAAGCTCCAATTAATGAAATCATGGAAATTTCAGTGGATCAAGATTGGAAGAGTGGAGATTAAGTCTCCTCGTCTTCAGGTTCAGTAGTCCATAGAGCTTTTGGGGTCCAAAAGCTCCCCAGTGGGGAGGTGTGATCAGGAGATCATGTCCAGGTTAAAAAATTCTAAAAAATGAAAGTGATAAAAAATGTTTGCAACCTTAGCGACCAGAAAGGTCTCGTCGATGTGATTCTGGTGCCGCGAACAGTTTGCAAAACATAGGTCATATGTAGAAGTTATGAAGGTTTGAAAATCCCAGTAAACTCCAAAAATGAGTTGACCAAGTTTGACTTTTCAAATTTGGAAAAATTAAAAAATATAATATTCCGAGATATTCCTTAGAATATTCTCCAAAATATTCTCTAGAGGGCGAATGAAATGAGGACAAGTGGCAGAAATCTATTCGGCATTGGTTTGACTCATTCGTTTGTGGCCAATCAGAAGGTACCACATGGCCCTAGGCTGAAGAGAAGTTGGCATATCAAAAAATTTCTACGGCCTACAGGATTCAAACACGGGCCTCCTGCCTGCCAGCACATCGACCCCACCAGTCGGGCTATATGGTATTTCTTAACAACCATGGATCACGCACTGTATTTGTTGTTTAGGTTTTCAATGGGTGGAAAAGGGGTGAGGGCTAGCCCTGAGGGGCTAGCCCTAATGGTTCGCGACCATCGCTATAACCGTGGCATTAAGGCCTTAATCCGCAGGATAAACGGTTAAGAAACCGTATCATGTGGCCACGTTTCAAACATATAATGCAGATGATTGAACACAGTTTCAGAGGCGGTTTGGGCAGAATTCCATGTGACCACTCCACTCCAAACAATTGATGTAATCGTTAATGGTTTCATCGGATTTGGAGCGCGTTCCACCATTTTCAGGGATTCCACTAGTTTGGAGCAGTTAACTAGATTTCCTCCAGTTTTGGAGGAGGTTTTCAAGGGGCACTAGGAAAAATTTGTTTTTTCCATAAATCCCTCATCATTGGACCAAATTGGGTGCAAAAATAGTCAATTTTGGGTATTTTCGATGTTATGAGCAGTTTGGCACAAGTTTCAGAGCTATCAAAGGCCATCTTCAGTAGTTTTAGCTTCGAGGAAGATCAAGGAGCCATTAGGGCCATCATGGAGAAGGCAGTGTATTGGGATTTCTATATCTGTTTTATGTAAATGAATAGTCATCTCTCGCTAATTCATACCTTTTGAAGCTGATTTTATAGAGATTTTTTCCTATTGTGGCTTATTTTAACTTGTACTTACATTTTGAGAAAATTAATACATGAGGGACATGCTATTGGGAGTTGGACCAGCAGATGTAGCCCAGGAGGGGTGAACTGCTTCAACAATTTGCTGAGTAATGTGCTTTGTGAAGTTTATTTCTCTATTATTTACTACTATATATTGATAAATAGTTAAAACACTTAATCAATCCTCACACATAAATCTGTTTAATAAATCCAAAACTATTTGTTTAACCTGAAAATTAAGGAGAACCTTATACACACATTATTATTACTGTTTGGATACTTAGCACAACATAACTAATAGAATCCATTCAGATCACAGAGATATTAGTTGTATTTGTAATTGCAGGTCTTCTAATAGCAGTGTTTGGTTCGAACACGTTCTCGTAAATCGTTTCACCCCTTTCTCTCTCTCGGACCTCATGCTTTAGGAGGCATTTGTTACACAACATTTTGTCACTGTCCCTGCAATTCCAATCTTGCACATTGGAGGCTCATTTCTGTGACCAAAATAAAGTGTCATGCCTTGCAAAGACTATCATTTCATCCCTTTCCATGAGTACAACATTCCTTCTGTTGACAATTTCCTGAATAGACTATTAGAAACACCTGTTTTTCCCTTAGTGCTGGTAGCCCATTATGCCCTCGCGCCAATGAGGAAGATTAACACTGGACCCTGCCCTAGCTAGAGCTCTATCTTAGTTAGCTACCCGTGCCAATCTATTTATGCAAATTTAAAAAAAAAATAGAGGCGAAGTTTCCGTCATAACAACTTCGTGGGCGAGTCATAGGGAGTGGTTCGACTGAATAACCACGATCTTCCTCCTTTGGCCTCTTGTTTCCACCTTTTGGGGAAACCTCCCAAGGGATAATGCCTCCCTTCCACTATAGTAGGGATACCAACCTCCTCCTCACCCTCTATAAATACAACCATCTTCCATTGATGTGTCAGCTGAACTGAACATATTATAACAGAAACACTGAAGAGATTTATACTCACTTTGCTAGAAAAGATAGAACGGAAGGGACCCCTTATTGAGAAAGCTTAGGCTTGTGCTTCATCCCATCTGAATTCCCTAACATTCATTGAGACATGCTTCGACTGAACCTCGCTGAAGGAGACTGCGACGTCAAGGCTCGATTGTAACTCTTTCTTCTATTAATACATATGCATGACTATTGTTTGGTTCCCATTTTGCGTTGATGTGTTTTATTTGATGCAATATGATTAACCCTCCTTGACTGGTTAGTAGTTATGAATGATATTGTTGTTTTGTATGCTGCTCTTGTTTGTTGATCTTCATGTAGGTATCCAAGCATTGTTGCGGAAGGATCGTGACCTGCTGAGACAGGAATAGAGAGGCTACCACTACAATAGCCATGACAACAACTTTGGACTCCAGGTACGTTGATCTACCTCGTCTATTTCATTCATTAATTAGGAACCTATACTCTAGCTTAACCCTTTTTTACTAGACCCAAGGATCGTCTTTGTCCGTAGAGAGGATTTACCTTCATAACAAGGAGCAGAATTTACCCTAGGGGCCCCAAAACCCTAAAAATTTGCAATGAATGGAAATGAAATGATTATTGAAGGAAATATAGGGTTCATGGAACTAACCTGGATCAAACGGAAATGAAATCCATCCACAGAAACAATCGCAATCAATAGCTGAAGTTTGGGGGCAAAATCAGGTTCAGAGATCCAAAATGAAAATGGTAACTATGGAATGGTAAAAATGAATAGTAAAACTCTTTTTAATAGTCGTTTAACTATTTTCAAATCATATTTATTGCTATGACTATGGTTTTATTATGTTTTTATCATGAAACATGTATTTTTAATCCATTTGATGTTGTTCTGAACAGGTCTTACAACTGATGAACAAATTAGTCTTGCAAATTTATTTCAAGAATGATTTAACCACAAAGCATAATTTTTCTCCATATTTTTCGAGCTTTGTTAAAAATGAAAAAGGATTTGAAGTGCACTTTTATATTTTTTTCAAGCTTCGATAACAACGAAAAAGGAACCCCTGGAGTCCTCTTTTAGCTCTTTTCAGACTCCGATAATGTTAAAATATTGCCGAGCACTTGCCTTTTCGAGCTCATAAAAGTAAATGAATTGATATCTACTCGGTATAAGTTTAACCCTTTCCCGAATTGAGATAGATTATTTATGAAAAAGGAATACCTTGGTTGAACATGGCTAAAGAGGTTCTTTCAGATATTATTTTAAACTTTTTCTGATTTGAGCAACAACTTTACGGAAAATTACTTATGGAGTTTTCTTTAGTCCTATTTTTCAAACTCTCTAAATATGAAAAAGGACCGAGCTGTCACTGTCGTCAAGCTCGTCAAAACATAAAATAGTGGCAGGCTTGTCAATCATGGCAAGAATCGAGTTTCATTAATTGCTAGACTCGTTAAATTATTAAATAGTGATACTTTATTTTCCCAAAGGATTGCATTATAGATCAAGAAAATTTTACCCTCCTCAAGATTGTTAAAAAATAAAGAGGTATTGGTCGAAAAATAACCGGGGAAAATTTGGGAAAGTGAACAGAACTTTTTACCGTAGCAGGTCGCTCTTGAACATGATACTTCACTCCATCACTGTGACTGTTTGGGTTGGGTAATCTTCTTGACGGTTCATTCATACCTATGGTTCATCATACCTTCACTTCAGTTTTGGGTCAATGCTTCCAACTCATCTCAGTGTCGCTGATATGTTCAAGATAAGTCATCTAGTGAATACTCATCGTTCTACAATACTCATAAACCTGCATTCTCATGAAATTCATCCCTGAAAATTACTATATCAAGTCATACCTTTATCTCTGAAATCAGTAACTCCCATTTCGAAATAAGGTGATTTCCTATAGACAATAAATCATTATCCAAGAATTTCACTTAGAAACATTGTATTCCAGTACCATGAGGCTTGTTACAGCATCAACAAGATCCTCTCTTCCGAACTATTGACCAAAAGATTTTTTTTGTCGTTTGACATCAAATCATCTATTCACACCTTACGAAATGTACTGTAGTACCTTGAGGGCCATTGACATCAATGGTGGTTCTCTCGCGTTTGTTAACAACTCACATCATTGGCTGGTAATCAAAAGATGTCTTACCATGTTCGACTACAAACCATATATTCGCATGGCTAGACTTGTACCTGAATGATCGAGTGAACGAGATAAGAAGACTTCGGATCTAGTTTCAGCCATCTGGGCTGCGATTTCAGAATTTTTTTACACATCATATGTATGGTGAGCTTACATACAGATCGTCATCTGAACAAGGGCCTATATCTGTAGGCATGTCTATATTGGGCAGCATTCCAATGTAAAGGACTTTCTAAATTATGTACATGTTATTAGAAAGTTTATGTGTTGAGCATGGGAATGCCTTCCCTCAGCAATTATGATCAAGAGGATATATCATGATGTAATGTATTGTAATATTGATGCAGATCGCCACTCCGCTTCATCTCCGGCCCATCACAGTGTAAAGCATCTCAATCAAAATATTGTTATTATTATTCTGACTTCATGCTTTAGGGGGAAATTGTTATAGGTCAATTTGGGCACCATTCCCAATGACCTGGTTAACTAGACATCATCTCCAAAACCAATGAATAGGGTCTATCATCCCCTATCATTTTAGTTGCTACACGCCCAAAGACAAAGAACAAGACAAATCATCCATGACTTTCATTTGCAAAGGTTTCCAACATTTGAAGTTTATAATATATCATATGAGTGCTCACCAAAACTACCTCTAAAGGGACTAAGTGCGTTGCATATGCAAGTAACCCCACTCAAGGGTTCTTTTCAAAGCACTTCCCGACACTCAAGGGTGCGTTGGTCACACTGGGAGCGAAATTCTCATTGTTCCGGAATCTCCACTTGGACAGTGCCTTCTAGAAGAGTTCACATGTGTCAAAATTCTAATCCATGTGTCCATTTGATACCTCTGAGACTGGGAACATGTCTTGCTTATTATTAGAAATTCATTGATTGTAAAACTACCTTCAGCTCCTCCATAAATTTAGCACAGATCTCGGTGTTTGATAAGGAAGAATTTGAGTAGAGAAATGCTGGTGGAATTTCAATTGAGGAATTTATTTGAGTGACATGTTGCTGGAGAGATGTGTATTATGATGAGGCTAGGATGTTGCTGGAGATGGTGACGCTAAATCAATCACTGGGTTGTAACCTCCCCTTCTATCCATTAATATATATTGCTGCTTACTTTCCCACATATGTATTTGTATAAGCTTCTGTCTTTCATATTATGAATTTTTATTTGATACATACGGTTCATGTTTTATTGATTTAACATGAATAATTGTTTTATTCATGTATTATTGCTATATTTTGCTTTTTAGTGTTCATCTTTGTAGGAAGCACTTGGACTCCAAGTAAGTTCCTTGATCTGTTCTATGTGTCTATTTACTGTTAGGAAAATTAGTTGCAAAGTCTTTAACCTGCTATTCTAGATGAGCACTACATTTAAGGAAGAATTTTTTATATGTAATCCATAATTCCGCATAACAATATGGATTATTACCATTAGATTCATTGATATGAAAAAAAAAATTGAATTAGCATAGCATGTGTTAGTTCCAGTCTTCGCAGCCTCTCACCAGGGATCAACATGAGCTCTTACTATGTCTGGTTTTGTTAGATGTTTTGCACATGATGTTCAGCACAAAACATGCCACAAGTGTGTCCATCAGAAGAAGCTCAGAAAAATATTTCCAATAGTATATTACACTCCCATAACCGG
Organism: Pinus albicaulis; assembly: GCA_034641835.2. Classification (NCBI taxonomy): domain Eukaryota; kingdom Viridiplantae; phylum Streptophyta; class Pinopsida; order Pinales; family Pinaceae; genus Pinus; species Pinus albicaulis. The sequence goes on along the minus strand of CM076579.1, from coordinate 1,399,919,083 downwards.
CTCCCAGATTAGAAGATATGATCGAAATGAATGAGTGATTCTTGGTTATGCATGTTTTGAGGTCAGTTGCTGCACACAATGACAAGTTTAGTACAAAATCAGTTTGTGAAATAATGGTAAGGAATTTTTCAAAAGTGAAAGAGGTTTTCGTTCATCACATACCAAATAACAAAAAAATATTTCAATTTATGCACAGGTGCTACTATGTGGGAGATATACAGTGATATTTGGAGCCTAGATTAAAACAAAGCAAATTTTTCATATTTTTTATTGTTTTAGTCATTTTAGTGCAGAGCCATTTTACAACATATGGAAGGTAATTTTGCAAAACCCAAGGATTTTTTTTTAAACACAAGCCATATAACAAAAACCTCTTTCATTTTATTCACAGGTGTTACGAATTGGGATATGTGACTAGATCTTTACAGCTCATTTTCACAGATTTAAATTTTTAATGATTTTCTGTTTTAGAGATGATTTTGTGGAACAGATTGCGAGAAGCTGAAAACAAATTTTCCAAATTTGAGAGAGGTTTTTCTCAAAAATGACATTATCTACAAAAACCTCTTTCATTTTTGTAACAGGTTCTATGGTTTAGGAGATACAATTTCATCTTCAACACCTATTTTTCAGAAATTCGGCCCAAGTTTAATGTAACTAATTCTATTTTTAAGAAAATGGTTGAGCTCAATTCCCTTAGTACAAGGATGAGAAAATGTATATATTTTATGAATTTCATAGTGTAGGGGTTGGATTTTTGCAGAGGGTTGGACATTTGGGATTGCTTTGAGCATCATTGTACATCTTTTCTTCAGTTTGGCAAAGGAATAGACCAGGGTTTACAACACTCTATGGGATTCTTGTGGTAATTTGCTTTGATAATTTGTTTCTCTCTGTTAATGTAAGTCTATTTGTGTTTATGTATATCATATTCCCTCTTATTTCTTCTTAATTTATGAAAATAAGGATAAAAAGGTAGAATCCATTACAATTTGCAATGCTCTACCTAGGATTTGTTTAATTTTCCATGTTTTCAACTGTTTGAAGAGGATCCTTGAAGGTTTATTGCTCTCATCAACTCCTCACCTATATATACTCTCCATTCCATTCAAAATTTGAAGTTTCAAAACAATTTCCTACCTTGCCCCATTCAGCTCTCTGCAAAACTGATAATTCCCCAGACCCAAAATCTTCCCTTCCCTTTGATCCAACAAACACCCTCAAAATCAAATCAAACTCTTTTACATATATACCTAGCCTAAAATCAGCCTTTATTCAAGTCATCTCAAGCCTCACTGATCATTTTTGCGAGATTGACAAGGAGAGAGCCCTCTCCCGATCTAGTAGGGCTAGCTACCAGGTTGAGCGTGGTTTGATGTTACCCTAGACTCTGCCTTCTTCAGCCTGAGGTAGATTTAGGCCCTAACAGCATGGTGAAATGATAAAATTTTACTACAATGGATTCTATAATATCATCTCTGTTGATATAGTATCCAACACTGTTACCGATGAAATAGGTAACTGCACTGGTACCTACTTTTTGACATAGCAAGAAAAACACCCGATTTAGAAAAGTGGTGATGCAGAATCAATTTTTTTTTAAGCATGTTTTTGGCACTTTAATTTTTTTTTTTTGCTATGATGTTTTTTATGTCGATTTTGAATAGTGGTGGCGTATCATCACCAACATTTTTTTAGAGGTTTTATTTTGACACTATACATTTTCTAATGTCTTCTTCTTCCGTGAGATGTTTATTTTTAAGTGCATTTATGTACTTGTGTTTTAAAAAGAACAAAATAAATCTTTTTAAAATAAAAATTTGTAATGATATCTTCACTTTTTCACATAGATAAAAAATGAAAAAAGGGTCAATATTATAAAGTTTATATTTTCTACAAGTTTATGTATTGCTAATTAACTTTTTAATGCACATTAAATAATTGTCACTAAAAAACCAATATCTTGAACGATATGACAAAAAAATACAAATTTTTAATACAAATAGAATGCAAAAAATACACCTTTAGGACGTTTTGTTAAAAAAACATGTTAAATAAACTAATTTTTGGGAAAATCTTAACAAAAAAACTTTAGAAAATAACATTTTTATTGAATTTTGTGTCAAAAAATAATAGTAATCACATATTTTTTGCAAAAAATAAGGATTCTTCTCATAAAATATCAAAATCTAAACATTACAAGTAAAACTGATTAATAGATCTCAAAAATGAGCTTTGTTTGCAAACATAACTTAAAGATCCTCAACAATATCAACTAATACATGTTCAACATCATCTAGAACATCATTGATGGCTTCTTCTACAACATTTTTTACTTCATTTTGGTCATTGTCATCTTCTAATGGATATTTCATGTCTACAAATCTTCCGAAGTGTCTCTTTCCAATCATTCCATATAATGATGGTTGAGGTTCCTTTGCTATTTTTGCCACACGTGATTCATTAAAATCCCCTTTCCTCAAACCAACTTCTTGCTTCGCATCTGGAAGGAATTCAAGAGTGTTAATTCTTTGTTGAATAAATTAGCATTGCACTGGGTCTTTCTCAATGGAAATGCAATTTCTTCCTTTTGGTAGGCAACATGCTAGTGTTGTACCTAATCATCAAGTACAAAAGAAATAAGTAAGAAAATTAGTATAAAGACATAAAAAGTAAAAAATAAAATATTTAAATTTAAATTTGTATAATAAAACTTACCTGAACCTGAAAATAGATCCAAAACCCAATCTCCTTCATTTGACGGCGTCACCCGGCCTGCCTCCGGCCCCCGGCTGGGCAGAGGGCAGTTCCGAGAATCACCCTCTGCCCAGCCAGGGGCCGGAGGCAGGCTGGGTAGCCCTCGATGATGCCACCCGGCCGGGGGTGATTCTCGGAATTGCCCTCCCCCCAGCCGGGGGTGATTCTCGGAATTGCCCTCCGCCCTACCGGGGGCCGGAGGCAGGCCAAGCGGCGTTGTCGATGGCTGCCCGCCTGCCTCCGACCCCCGGCGGGGCGGAGGTAGGCTGGGCAGCCCTCGATGGTGCCACTTGGCTAGCCTCCGGCCCCAGGTTGGGCGGATGGAGATTCTCGGAATCACCCCTCGCCCGGTCGGGGGCCAGAGGCCGGCCGAGCGGCACCGTCGAGAGTTGCAAAGCCTGCCTCCAGCCCACTGCTGAGCGGAGGGCGATTCCAAGAATCACCCTCCACCCAGCTGCTGGTCGGAGGCAGGCTGGGTAGCCCCCAACGGTGCCACCGGGCCTGCCTTCGACCCCCGGCTGGGCGGAGGGCCATTCTGAGAATCACCCTCTGCCCAACTGGGGGTTATTCTCGTAATCCCCCTTCGCTCAACCGGGGGCTTGAGGTAGGCTGGGCAGCCCTCGACGGCGCTACCTGGCCTGCCTCTGGTACCCGGTTGGGTGGAGGGCGATTATGAGAATCACCCCCAGCTGGGCGGAGGGTGATTCATAGAATCACCCTCCGCCCAACTGGGGATGATTCTCGGAATTTCCCTCCACCCAACCAGGGGTGATTCTCGGAATCGTCCTCCGCACAGCTGGGGGCTGAAGGCAAGCTGGGTGGCATCGTCGAGGGCTACCCAGCCTGCCTCCGACTTGCGGCTGGGTGGAGGGCGATTCCACCCAGCTGGGGGCTGAAGGCAGGCCGGGCGGCACCGTCGAGGGCTACCCAGCCTGCCTCCGACCTACGGCGAGGTGGAGGGCGATTCTTGGAATCGCCCTCTGCCCAGCCGTGGGCCAGAGGCAGGTTGTGCAGCTCTCGACGGTGCCGCCCGACCGACCTCTAGCCCCCGGCAGGGTGGAGGGTGATTTCGAGAATCTCCATCCGCCCAGCCTGGGGCTGGAGGCTAGCCGGGTGGCACCATCGAGGGCTGCCTAGCCTGCCTCCACCCAGCCGGGGGTCGGAGGTAGGTAGACAACCCTCGACGACGCCACCCGGCCTGCCTCCGGCCCCTGGCTGGGGGGAGGGCAATTCAGAGAATCACCCCTGGCTGGGCGGAGGGTGATTCCGAGAATCACCCCTCGTTGGGCGGAGGGCGATTCTAAGAATCACCCCCGGTTAGGCGGAGGGCGATTCCGAGAATCACCCTCCGTCTAGCCGGGGACGAGAGGCTAGTCGGGCAGTGCCATTGAGGGTTGCCCCGCCTGCCTCTGTCCCCCGACGAGCGGCAAATTATTATTATTATTTTTTTTTAATTTTATTTTTTTCAAACACAAACTATTTAAAAAATTTATTTATTCTTTTAAACAGAAACTATTATAATAAAAAAAATGTATTGGTAAAAGAAGAAGAAGAAGAAGAAGAAGAAGAAGAAAGAAGAAAAGAAAAAAAGAGCCTATTCAATTAAAATTTTAAAATATAAAAAAACAATAAAAACAAATTAAAAAATATGTTTTAAAAAATAAACAAACAAATATACTTTTTTTATTTAAATTTTTTTTTTTTTTAAATTAAAACAATTGTTTTTTAAAATATAAAAAAACAATAAAAAAAATATTTAAAATATGTTTTAAAATATAAACAAACATATATAAGAAGATTTTATTTTTTAATTTTTATTTCCTTAAAACTAAAACAATTATACTCTAAAATATAGAAAACCAATAAAAAATATGTTTTTATATATAAACAAACAAATATATGAATAATAATTTTTTCATTTACTTGTTCATTTTTTAAAATTGTTTAAGTCATATAATTTCTCCATAATTTCATGGTTCAAGTATCTTGAAAACTTAAGATTTAAAAACTTGAGATTTACAAATTGTCATTAAGGTTTTTATGCACTGCAAAATTTTATCTTTAATGTTATGGTTGAAAATAATTACAATTTTAGGGTTGTTTAGAGTCAAGATATTTTATGTTTAACAACATGGATAAAAATTGTTCGAAATGATAAGCCCTTCAGACATGATTTTGTTTATATTTAACATCATCTATCAAAAAATTTAGAATTTTACGATTTTTCAATGTCCTAATATGTTGTATTTAATTTCATTGTTACAATGTGTCAAAAGTGTGACACAATGTTTTTTTTTGTTATTCCAGCATCAACTCGTTTTGTTTTGAGGGTGTTTTTTCAATCATTTTTTCAAGAAACAATTTCGTTTTTAGCATAATTTTATAAAAAGGTGAAATTTGACCTTGAGAAAAAAACAAATGCGTTCTGGAATACACACTTTTTGTTTTTCAGGCATTTTTTCATGTTTTTTGAGTCTTTTTGGGCTAGAGTTCCCGTTTTGAGGTAATAGTTCCCGTTTCATTGCTAACATTGTTATCCACGTTTTGGAGAAATTAAGGTTTTTTTTAGTGTTTCTTTATATAATAGAAACAAGAGTTGGAGGAAATGGTAGTCCCTACCAGGCTATCCAAAGAATTTGTTTCCAGATTATTATGTGTCTGTCTATGAATAGATATCTAGTGATTGGTAGCTCCTAAAACATCATTTTGACTCTAATATTTGCCACTTATAAGAAACACTTCCCTTCCAATTATGTTACCCTTTGGTTCAAGTTCTTGAACCAAAATCCCCAAAACACTATGTAATTTCATCATCAATGAGACAGGGGAATCCGTGTTGTCCGTGATTAACTCCTTGTGCACCTACAAGGCTCACAATACTTCATGTTTATCAATGATAATTTTAGAATGAACAAGTAGCCAGAGGGTAAGTGTTCCCTAAAACAAAAATAATTTGAATTCAAATTTCCCTACATAGGAAAATATGCCAAAAATGATGGCAGTAAAAGAACTTCACTATTTTTTAAAATTTTGAAAGACATGTTTATTTAGAGATTTTAAAATGTTTGGTAAGAATGTCTTCTTTTCAATTGTTTTTCAAGGAAATGTCTTCTTAAGGTATGATCTTAAAGAAATTTTGGTTCGATGTGCAGACTTTGATCTATGTAAACATTTTACATTGGATAATACTATTTTTTCCATTTGACTGAAAATATAATTATAAATATAATATATAGTTTTAGGAATTTCCATTAAATGTTTCATAAAACATTTATAAAATTCTATTTCAACATATGCACAAATTGTATGTAAAAAAAAAAATTACTTAATTAACTAATTAGTAACCCAAACTTATAAAATTATAATTTATCACTTTCATTAAATGATGCACAAATCCTACTTAATATGAAAAATGTTCGAGCACAACTTCAAAGTATTAGCATTGAGTGTTGGGTGTCAAATGGCAACATGAGGGAAAACTACCAAGCTCACAACTTCTTGTGCCATGCCATGTGTATTTCTACTTTGAAAACTAGAAATTCGAGTAACCTACCTAATCTCCCCATGCTGCCTGTCGCCCGTCTGGCCAAATACGTCATGGATATTCCTACCTTCCCGGGTATCTTAAAACTTTCCAATGCGACTCATATTTATTGATTGCCTATTTCCTATGCAGAGACTTGTTCAAATCAACGTGGAGGGAATATAAAGTAGGGATAGGCTCAAAAGATCAAATTCCTTCATCTCGTCCATTAACACGCATCAATGCATTACATTATGAGATGATCCTGAATCCAGGACACTGTTGTGTAGGTTCTATCAACAGGGTTATGCAACATGAGGGTTTATAATTACGTCTACTTCCCTTTTCAAAATTCACTCACTTCCTCTTTTCCTTGGGGATTGCTAGGGTAGCACATGTAAGAGTAAAAGTGAGTTTGCAAAAAATCAGGATTCATTCATTTTATTTTTCGACTAAAGAAAAGCCATTTTTCTTTAATGTGGAATCCTATAGATTAAGGTTTCAAAGGAGAAAAAATATATATATTTTTTAAACCTAAGAACTTAGCTATATGATTGTTGTACAATTTATAAAACTTGACTATTGTCCAATTTTTAGCATATGAATAAGGTAAATGTGATACATATTACCACAAGTTGGACCTTTCAAGATATTTATGATTGTATGAGCAAGCATTATCCACCATGAAAAAACCCAATCATTGGTGAATGGACTTGTGCATATGAGCATCAACTATACACCTACATCCAAAATATGGATGAGGCACGATAGAGGGTCATGAACATGGGCATCAAATAACACCATTCTCACAAATTAGAAATTGGTATGTCGTGGGTACCCATATTATCATGTGTCTTACATGGATGCCATGGCATATTTTTTATAGCGCAATTGTCAATTCCTTACTTCCTGAATAAATGCTAAATGATTACATTGATGATCAATATTGCGCATGCTAATACCATTTTACTTTGAATTTTGTAAAAGCACATTGATGATTAGTACTAATACCATTTTAATTTGAATTTTTAATTTAGTAAAGGTGTTGATCGATGCAAAGACATTCAAATTTGAATTTTGAATTTGTAAATCTTCCTACTCCATTTTTTGTTTTGTTATAAATTTTGAAGCAAAAGGTTGACATTGTAAAGATATTCAACATCAACTAGGTGGTGGAAATGGAAGGTGGAATCTACGTTCCAATTGGTATGATGGCCAAGGTAAATATGTGATTTATTACTCAATATACTTATATTTGGAAGCTCCATTATTATCTCTGAAGAAGTAAGCATGCAATTCTTCTTATGGGCTATTTATTTTGATTCCATCCATAGTGAGTGTGCTATGTTTCCAGTTTCTTCGTGAGCTGGATGCCTAAGATGGCAGTGCTTTCACATCTTTAAGTGAATAAAGGAAAGGGATTTTTGGCCATCTTTATGTCGATTGTAGATTCCCTGAATATTCCAAGATCTAACGGACACGAGCGAGGTCAAATAATTGGCCCTGCCCATGTATGTCCGTTGGATCCTAGAATATTTGGGGAATCCACGATAGACTTAAGCTCATGGTTTTTTTACACATAGTAGATGGATCTCTATGATTGAGAGCACATGTGCTGGTGTGTCCATGAGCATGGACCAACATTTTCCTCATTATAACCATATGGCTTATTACCATTAGAGTCATTGATATGCATTAAATTTGAATTAGCATAACATGGTGAAATGATCAAACTTTAACTGCAGTGGATTCCATAATATCATCTATGTTGATATAGTATCCACCTTTTGGATAAATTAAGGCTTTTATAGTGTTTCAAGATATAATAGAAACAAGTGATGGAGGTAGCGATAGTCCCTAGCCAACCAACCGAAGGATTTGTTTTCAAATTATTATGTCTCTATGAATAGATGTCTACAATACTCAATTTGATGAATACATGGACACTGATACATATTTTTCTATTTGTATTATATAAATTCAAATTTTAGTAGCTCCTAAGACATCATTTTGAGTCTAATGTTTTCGACTTATAAAAAAAACTTTCCCCTTACAACTACCTCACCCTTTGGTTCAAATTCTTGAACCAAAATCCCCAAAAGACTCTATAATTTTATTTTCAATGAGCTAGGGCGACCATGTTGTCCGTGATTAATTACTTGTGCACCTACATGGCTCACAATACTTCAAGTTTATCAATGACAATTTCAGAATGAGTAAGTAGCCAGAGGGTAAGTATTCCTTAAAAAAAAAAATTTAACCAATTTGTGCCAATGCTCGTCACTTAGAATTCAAATTTCCATATATAAGAAAATATGCCAAAAATGATGGCCGTAAAAGAACTTTACTATTTTTTTAAATGTTCAAAGATTAGGGTTTATTTAGATATTTTAAAAATGTTTGGTAAGAATTTCTTATTTTCAATTTTTTTCATGGAAATGTCTTCTTAAGATATGATCTTCAAGAACTATTGGCTTGATGTGTACACTTTTATCTCTGTAAACAAACACTTTACATTGTATAATAATATTTTTACCACTTGACTAAATAATATATAATGACAAATATAATATATGGTTCAGGGAATTTGTATTAAATGTTTCATAAAAAATATATAAAATTCTATTTAAGTATATGCACAAATTTTGTGTAAAACAAATTACTTAATTAACTAACTAGTAGCCCAAACTTATAAAATTATATTTTAGCACTTGCATTAAATTATGCACAAAGCCTACTTAATAAGCAAAATGTTTGAGCATGATCTAGTGAATGTTGGTGGCCACCCGCCTATTCCACTTGGACCCCCACCATTGGTTCTTTTAGTTTTTCAGTTTTGTTAATTGTAGCACAGTTTACTATTTTTAGCAGTTTTTTGGGTCTTGAACTTCCACATCCGTTTTGAGGCCCTAAATGACATATTTTTTGGAAAATGGGAAAATGTGAGCTTTGAACTAAAATTTGTAGTCAAAATTTGTAGTCCTCAGATAGATCTATCTAACGAGGTATTGTGGGCGTCAAACGAAGATCATATGCCAAAGTTACGACCTTGAGAAGCTAATGTGTCAATTTACTCCAACGTGGCCCTCAGTTTTGACGCTTCATCTCCTAGGGTTAGATTTTTGGATGTTTAGGGTTTTCCATTGTTTCTCAATAATAAATAGGCCTTTAAGCCTCATTGTAACACAGTTCAGAGGCATGTAGCCGCCACATCTCTTCTCATAGATAAGGAACCATCACCCAAGATAGTTTATTTCCATTCCGTATGTAAGCATATTTCAGTTCTTTGATATTAATGAAATGAGGTTTTATTTTTGATGCATATCTGTGTTTATGGTTATATCTGTATTTTTTTGCATTCCTATGTAAGTCTAGATCATAGCACAACTCCCAAGTCTTAGCATTGAGTGTTGGGTGTCGAATGGAAATGTAAGGGAAAACTACCAAGCTCACAGCTTATTGTGCCATGCCATGTGTCTTTCTACTTTGAAAAATAGAAAGTCGCAGACAAACAACGTATCGAGTAGCCTAACTAATCTACCCCATTTTTCCTACCGCTTGCCTAGCTAAATAATTCATGGATATCCCTACCTGCTCGCCCTTACATGTTGGTTGACTCAACCCTGGTCTTTTAAAACTTTCCAATGCAACTCATATTTACTGATGACCTATTTCCTCTGCAGACACTTGCTCAAATCAACATGGTGGGGATATACGCTAGGGATAGGATCAAGGGTAAATCTACTTCATCTCATTCATTAGCAGGTGTCGATATATTACATTATAAGATACTCCTGAATCCAGGACACAATTGTGTAGCCTCTATCAACATGGTTATGAAAATGAGGGTTTATAATCAAGTCTCCTTCCCTTTTCAAAATTCAGTCACTCCCTATTTCCCCTATTCTTAGTATTTTAAGTGACATGTTTGTTCATTTGTTTAGGAAGGAGCTTGGTTAGTAGGCATATTCGGCCAAGATCGAGATTGAAGTAGCTTCCACATGAAGCAAAACAATATGATGGAGTTGGAGAAATTGTTATGAAAGTAGAGACAATGAAAAAAAAGACTCAGTTGTATAACCACATTAATCATTTGTTGAAGAACCCGAGCCATAGCTCTTTTCTTATTAACAAGGTTTATCTTTTTATTTCAGCAGGCAGTGGGAGGAGATAACATCGATAGTATATGTATCTATCAAATCATCCACTAGTAGTTGGTAAACTAATGGCGATGCATCATTTTTTGTAGCATGAGTTTCATAGTTGTTATTCTGAATTAAATTAATAGGTAAAATAATGTCGATGCATCATTTTTTGTTTCATTAGTTTCATATTTGTTTTTCCTAATTAAATTATTATTATTTTGTGAAGCTTTTTTAAAAACTGTAACATTTTTAATAAAGGCTTTACCCCTTGTCTGGAAAATTTACTTTATTCTTGGCCCTTGCATTTGTTAACTTATTTTTATTTGATGTTTGTCTCTTTGATTCTGACACCTCTAAGATACTTTCTTTAGTTTTTTTCCTAATTTGATTTTATCAGTATTGCTCCATCGGTGGAGCACTCTAAATTGTTGTACACTAATATGTGGTAGTATTTTTTTATAATTGTTCTGTTGGTGTACACTTTTTTATTTTCTATTCTTGTTTTAGGAAGTTCATTGAAATTAAAATCCATTGTGATTTAGAAATTCAAAGTTATTATAATTCAGGAAAAGCTTATAGGAATTTAAACTTCACTGCTTGTGGCCACTCTAATTCAAGGAGTCCAAACAAAAAAATCTACTGACATGAAAATTTCCAACATTAAAATTAGGATATTTAACATTCCTTCATTTGGAAAAAATAAACAAATCATATTTTTTATTGTTTGGTGAAATATTCTTCTAAAAGAATTTGTTGGTTTTCTATTGATTTTCCCTTTTGAATAGAATCACTGAGAAAATGAGAAGTCTAGATGATTGGATTTCGATAACATCTCCTAGAAATGGAAATGGTGGTATTCAACATTAGAAAATGTCACTACAGTGGTTGGTTCAAGAATCCTGAACTTTCCTTCTACAATGACATGGACAAGATGGTAAGTTCAATTTCGGTTTATAATCTCACTTGTGCTATTAAAATATGCATATATAAATATATATATATATATATATATATATATATATATATATATATATATATATATATATATATATATATATATATATATTAACTAGGTACAACTAAGGGAGGGGACTCTACAACACATGTAGGTTGAGATGTGATTTATGTTTTCCATGTCTTCCTGTAACACCCCTACCCACATTAATAAAGTCCTTATATTTATACTATATGGAGCATAAATTCATATTAAATTGGGATGGACTTCTTAGCACCTCTGGTTATTTTTAATCCTTGTTTTCTAAATGTATATGCAATTAAAAGGTAAAGGAAATTGTTGTAAAATTCTTGAGAGAATATTTAGATGAGGTATTAACTATATTTTTGCAAATCTATTTTTAATCCTTTTTTTCTCAATGTACAAACAATTAAAAGGTGAAGGAAATCATTGTAAAATGCTTGCGAGAATATTTAGATGAGCTATTAACTTTATTTTTGAATTTTTTGTGATAAAATAATAATAGAATCTAACTTACTATGCATGGTGAGTTTGCAGGACTTTTTGTGCACAGGTTCAACAAGGAATTCAAAAAAATTGGAATTGTAGACAACTTTTTCTCTGAAACTTGGAAATTCAGACATTTTTTTCTGAAATGGAACAAAATGTTGTATCTTTCTATTGCATCTTGCATGCTTTCCTTCATCGTATGTTGTTTCCCTTCATAGTATGTTGTTGACGCTCTCGTTTCCTACTGTTGTTAAACTTTTCAATACTGTTTAGGTAGGGTTTTTTTATGAAACCCAAAATGATCTTTGCTTCCAATGTATGCTTCCATGGAAAACTTATGTGTAGCCTTCTTGGCTTGAATATAACAAGAAAATTGCCATAACATTTTCTTGATGTATTAGGAAATTTTCATGTTTAATGCATTCTTTTTATCCACCCATTTATGATTCCTGTAAATGTTCATCGCTTATGTTATTAACCATTGTGGCCAAAACCAACAATTTTCGATCATAATCTTAAATATCACCAAATTTATTGATTCTTGTCAATTGACTAAAATAGTATTCTTCCCAAGCTTTGCCATATTGTGCTTATAATTTTTTTGTAATTAAACCCCAAGTATAGTGATGAGAATGGGGCTTCCTTTTAACTACCCATTGATACCATCAATAAGGTTTTATCTCAAAGTTAAAATTTACTATGTGAATCCTTCGCTTGTCATCCAAAATATTATGCAATTCAAAATATAGCTCTAGTTGGCATGCCTAGGTAAAGAGATATATTCCATCAACCCTTTTTAATTAAATGTTGGGAAGATTCACTCCTTTAAGCAACCACCCATTAATAGCTCAACTGTTATAGTCAAATCCACTTGAAAAATTCTTATTATTGGCAAGTTGTTCAACTTGAATATTGCCTTTATTTTTAAATTCCTTCAGATACATTATCAATTTTAAGGAACATCTCATTTATGGCTTCTATAAAAAAAATTTCCATACTCTTATCCATTTCTTCCTTGTTTTCATCTATATTTTGTTCTATGTCCCTTTTATCTGATTCTTGCAATGATGAAAACTAACTTTCCCATTCAACTATCTGATAGTTGACATATTCTATTTGTTCATGTCATGGATGAAACTTCAGGCGGTTTAATATGTATAGTAATTTTTGGATCACTCTTTGGAGGCATGTGGCAAAATAACAATGATACTTCACTTTATCACAACTTTAAGTTACCTAAAAATGTGGATCTTCTAGTAAAATGTTATGTCACTTGTAAGATACTCACCTTTAAAATATTAATTTGGAAAATATATAAGTGGTTTACCTTTTTCTATGAGATTTTTTCTCTTTTGAATATGAAATTTTTGTTTGTAATACTCAGAGATGTTTTCTTTGCAATTCCATAGGTTTGACTAGAATTTTATGTCCAAGCAAAAGTTATGGTAAATGTCAAAAAATCGTTGATTTTGGCATCCACCCACAAGCAAACTTGTATGAGGAGGCACTGTCCAATTCTTCAAATATAATTATGAAATTTTTACTTGAGGTACTTTGTTATGTATCCTTAAACCTTTGAATTGCACAGTCTAAGGTATCATAGGAAAATTTATAGCAACAATTCCAAGCTTACTTTTCTAAAACTTATTTCAGGACCCTTCACAAACCATAACTTACACAGGGTATATATCTAAAATTATAAAAAATATTAATTTGGAATTTTTATTAGGTGTTCCTTGAGATGTATTCTAAAATTTCTCCAAATTTAATTATGTGAAACAACATAGAAAAAATTATAGCAAAAAAACTGAGATAACTCATTTGGAATAGACTTTAGAACCAATTATAAATCCCAACTTCCACATAGTATATCTTAGGAAGTATATTGCACAAAAATATTAAATTTTAATAAGATATTCCTTGATACCTATCCTCAATATCCTTAAAGTTTCACCATATGAAAGATCACAAATTTTATTTTTGTAATGAAAATGCCACGATGACTTGTTTGAAGGAGCAAAATCCTAGGTTCGTGTGTTATGATACCAAATTTTATGAACCTTGAACATTAAAAATCATAAGAAACCAATAATTATGGTCCATTTTGAGGGGAATACTTCTTTTTACGATGAATACAATGTACACGACAAGATTTTATGATCCTAAAGCTAGGCCTTCTTCATATCTCTCTCTCTCTCTCTCTCTCTCTCTATATATATATATATATATATATAGAGAGAGAGAGAGAGAGAGAGAGAGAGAGAGAGAGTAGAACTATAATGAAATGAGACCATGAAAGGTTCAAGCTGACCTCCCAATATCATAATTAAACAAATTATAAATGCTTAATATGTCCTTAATATAGAGCCCAAGTGCCATATCACTATTTTTCAACCCAAATGGAGACATAAATTTTGCATTGAGATAACATTATTATGAAATAAAATTAGAGATTAACCCTATGTATTTAATAAAATAATAATAATTTAAATCATAAAAGTGTAGAAATTATATAAATTATGTGTTATATGTCCAATATTCTCCTGATCTCACACTATTTTAACTTCATGCAAAATACAGAATCTATTCCACCATTGATCATTTGCGGAAATTAAATCAAGATTGCAATGCACACATGAAACAATAAAAAATTCACACACATTAACACAGTTGTTTAACGGGAAAGCTTGAAGCTGAAAACCCCCAAATATATGTATATAATATATGTCATAGAGATCATGTAACAATCCTCATACAAAGCTGATCATATCAAGCTCTCGGTACAATACATTCATGCCTTAAGCTACACACTAATCAGGCTAATCTTGCAGCAAATCCATGCCACGATCTTTGCCACCTGCTGGCCTCCTCTTGCATAAATCACTGATTGAAGATAAAGCTCTTGAATGAGTTAGAATTGCTCGACCTTGCTCACACAATCCTCATTATCTCCGCGAGTTTTGGATGTAATGTTGCAGCACTATAGTCTGGCGATAAGTCACAATTTCTCAACTGCTAATCTCTCACTGATCTCCTTTGATACGTGCCTTGCTGTAGTTAAGCATTTGTCTTTGTCGATTGAATAATGAATTATTTAGTGAATTAATTTAACTAATTAATTCACTCAACTCCATTGAAAGTATCAATCAGTTAGAAATAGACACAATCAGTTCAACTGAGTTTAACTCCACAAGTGTAGTTAAACTAGAAACCAACTCCACCAACTACTTCTCCAACTCCACCAAACTCTACCACTTGAGTTCTAACTGAAGTCCTCCATGCATGAACCACCAGTAGCTCTAGGAATTGTGTAATTCCTTCAGCTAACTGATCTGAACAATCTTTTAACTGAATGTCAGTGCTCCAAGAGAATAAGATAATGTTTAGAGTCCAAATATTATTAAGAGCTAATAATATCCGACATATCTATTTTTAGACTGGTAGTCTAAAAATAGACTCCGCCCAAAATGTCTAAAAATAGAAGTCCATCTATTTTTTCAACTTGACCAACCATCCACAAATAGCATCCTGCAACTCATAGAATATGATCGACATGTCTAAAAATATGCTGTGGCAAAAAATAACTGCGGGCCCACTTAGTGAAGGTGAATCTTTTCACTAAGCTCATCATCTTGTTGAATCTCAACACTCCCTCTCAACAAGATAGGGATTATCTGCCACCTCGATCCTGTCTCTATGGTATTCGAATTTGCTCTTGGTGAGCGCCTTCGTCAGAATATCTACATCCTGATATTTCGTAGGAATGTAAGAAAGCAACATGATTCTCCACTGCACACAATATCTGATATGATGGTACCGGATGTCAATATGTTTAGATCTATCATGAAATACTGGATTAACCAAGAGTTTAATGCAACTCTGATTATCACAATATATCACAGTAGGATCTAAATGAGAACTGAAAAAACCCACCAGGATCTTCCTCATCCATATAGCCTCGCATGCAGCCAAACTTGCTTCCATGTACTTGGCCTCCGCTGAACTGAGTGCCACGGATCTTTTTTTCCTGCTGTACCAAGAAACTGTTGTAGATCCGATACTGAAAATCCCTCCAGATGTGCTCTTTCTGTCCTTTGGGCTTCCTGCCCAATCTGCATTCGTGAAGCCATGTAGCTTCACCTCATCCAATTGTCTCTACCACAATCCATACGTAGATGTGCCCCTGAGATACCTTAGGACATGCTTTCCTGCCTTCCAAAAGAGCTTGGTAGGCTTAACCATCGCTTGTGAAAGCTGGTTCACAGCATAGCTTATGTCTGGTCGTGTATTGACTAAATACATGAGCGAACCAACCAACTGTCGATAAACAGTGGCATCTACTACCTCTACCGATGTAGCATCCTCCTTCCTCCAACCACCAGGAAGAGGAGTGTCGATAGGCTTGCAGCCTTGCATGTGAAACTTCTCTAGTATCTCCCGGACGTACTTTCCTTGAGACACAAATAGTTCACCTTTCCGCTGCCAAATTTCCAATTCTAGGAAATAATGAAGGAGGCCCAAGTCCTTCATCTCGAACTCCTTTGCAAGATCTTCCTTGCATGAGTGTATCAACAGTTCATCACAAATTAGTATTAAATCATAGAAATAAAGCATAATGATCAAAATATTACCCTCCACCACAATCTGGTATAGGTTTGGATCCGCCTCACTCTAGGTGAAACCAAGTCCGGTGAAATAATTGTCTATCCGTGTGTACTAAGCATGAGGTGCTTGTTTCAGCCCATACAACGCTCTTTTGAGCCTACACACATGCAACTCGCTGCTAAAGATTTCGAATCCTTCAGGATGCTCAATGTACACCTCCTCCTCAATGATTCCGTTGAGGAACACAGTCTTCACATCCATCTGATGAATGTGCCAACCCATCTACGCTGAGAGAGAAAGGATGGTCCGTATGGAAGAATACCTTGCGAAAGGTGCAAAGGTTTCTTCATAGTCAATCCCCTCGATCTGTGAGAAGCTCCGGGTAGCAAATCTTGCCTTATACTTCTCAACACTCCCATCAGTAGCTTGCTTCACTTTGTAGATCCATCTCGAACCTACCACTGATTTCCCTTCTGGCCTTGGGACAATCTCCCATCCACTGTTTCTGACAATCGAATCATACTCTTCCACCATGGCATCTGCCCATGTGGGATCCTCCACAGCTTCCTCGAAAGAGGATGGCTCCGTCACGATACACTTGATCATCAGAGCCATGTATCCAGTAAATCGGTCAAGTGATTGTCTCTGTCTGCGCTGTGATGTAGGAACTCCTACATTCTGCACTGCATCAAGATTCAGTCGCTTAGCTTCTGTAGTGCGCTTCCGTCATCTGATGTTTGGCGCTCATGAGTGGTTTCTTCCACTCCATGAACCTCCTCTTGTGGCTGATCCACATCTTGAGGCTCATATTTAGGAAAAAGTAGCTCCTCCTCTGTATGCAAGTGTAGCTCACTCTCAAGCGACAACTTCATGGCTTTCTCCTCATGAAATATGATATCCTGTCACACGAAAGTCATCCGACTGTTTGGAAAATACACACAATAATTGTGGGGTGTTTCTGTGTACCCCCCAAATATCCAAACCTCTGCAGTCGGATCCAGATTCTTCCTGGCATCCTTCATCACATGAATGTAAACAGGTGAGCCAAAAATCTTGAAATGAGAAATATCAGGCTTCTTACCAGAAAACGCCTCTTCAGGTGTACTCATTCCAAGTACTCTATGAGGACAACGGTTTTGCACATAAACCGCAGTGTTGCATGCCTCATTCCACAAGTGTATGGGAAGGCCCTGATCATGCAACATCGCCCGTGCAGCACCCATGATCGTTCTGTTCTTTCTCTCAGTGACCCCATTCTGCTGTGGATTATGAGGCGCTATGAGTTCTCTTCAAATTCTTTCTTTGCTACAGAAGTATTTGAATTCGCCAGAGATGTTTTTACCACCATTATCGCTCCAGAGAGCTTTCACTTTCTTCCCAGACTCTTTCTCAACCAGCGCCTTGAACTCATAGAACTTTGAGTATGTCTCACTTTTCTTCTGTATGAAGAAGATCTAGCACTTACGAGAAAAGTCATCAACAAATATCACATAATAGTTGTGCTTTGCTGTTGAAGCAACCGAGAAAGGTCCACACATGTCTGTGTGAATTCTCTCAAGGATTGTTGAAGCATGACTATCCTTCTCATGAAAAGTGGTCTTCACAAATTTTCCCAAAGTACATCCCTTGCACTGATCTGACTGCGCAAGTGTACCTTTGGGAAGCTCGGTAGAAATCTGCTGCAAAATTTTCAAAGCACCATGGTGAAGATGGCCCAATCTCCTATGCCTCAATTCATCCTCATCTCAGCTCACCACTCCTTCTACTTTGCCTGCCATTACAATGCAGCCATCTACCTGTTGACCGGATAAATCAATCTTGCGGACAAGATCAAACTCCCTAGTACCAAAAGGTAATCTAGCAACAAACAGCCAAATAAACCTATCTTTCTCTAGACATATGCGATTTACAAAAGAATACTATAAAGGTGTTAAGGTCTTACCGTAGATCCAATGCTTGTTCGAAGTAGTTGTCCTTCAGTCACTTGAAAGAGTTATCTTTATAGACCTGTAGTCACAAACAAGCAAACATTAAATAGCACCTGTATAGTAAATATTATAAATCATGCCTATCATGGTGATCAAGGAATTTATGAAATAAACAGTTAATTAACAGCTTATTGAGAAAAATGAATTCATTTGTATTAACTTTGAATAAAGAAAACCTTACAACCTTAGCCTTGATGTTGAATAGGTCTTCCCGGGGTCCGAAGCAGGAATCTCCTCTACTCTGACAAGCCTTGGACTCTTCCAATGAGACAGATAGAGGTATGTGATATTTCCTCACAAAATCTCAGTTAAATGAGTCTAAATCCCAATAGCTCTTAACCTCAAATAATTCTAAGGCTTGAACTCCCCTTGAGGCTACCCAATGCCTCTTTTTATAGTGGAAAAGAGGAGGTTTCAGTTCCAACTATGAAGGGATAGAATCCTCCTTCAAAGGGATAAGCTCCTCACATCAAGGGGTTAGCTCCTTAAGGTAAGGGATACATGAACCTCAAAAGAGCGGTTCTGCCACCGCAAGATTCTTTCTAGAGGCTTCTAGAATTGACCAAAAATCAACTTTTTCACTTTACTTTCTCGCCCTTTTGACTTTGACAAGGGTACGCAGGAATTACACAGAGAAACTGCATTATGGAACGCAGGTAAGCTTCACATTACTTGCATACCCCAGCAAGGAACACAGGTAAGCTTCACATTACCTGCGTACCCAGGGTTTTGGGTTTTTTAGGGTTTGACATGAGGAGTAGAGGTCGTAAGACTTGCAGAGGAGGTAAGTATGAGTGACAATGAGCTCATACAGTCAACAGAATGTCAAGGTGACAATTTTTAGTGCAACAGATTTCCCCCTAAAGTGCGAAGTCTGGAATAGATGAAGATGAAGTCTGTCATATATGAAGAGTGAAGTACTTTATCATTTCAAGGATCATCCTATGGACACCCCAGTTGGAACCTGCAAAAACATTCAATGCAAAACATATATATGTAAACATATCATCACTAACGTAGGCATTCCCATACTCAGATCAAAACTAACTAGAAAACTAATTTAAACTGTTCTGATACAGGAATGATTTTCAATACATCAATAGTATAGACATGTGTAGACACAGTATGGACGCAACCATATGTTTATGAATAGTCCACTGTATAAATGAATAACAAAATTCCTCGCAGCCTAGATGGTAGAAACTAGATCCAGGGTCTTGATTTCCGCTTCTCGAACCAGTACGATTCTATCCATGTGAATAAATGTGTTGAAGTCAAACATGGTAGAAACCACTTGATTACCAGTCAATAATGTTGACTGTTAACAAGTGTGAGAGTAACCACCAGTAATGTCAATGGCCCTCAAAGTACTCAGTATAGTCCATGAAATGTGAATGAATGAGCTGAAGTCGAACATGTCACGGGATCATTCGATCGAAGGTCAATGATGCAACCTGTCATCGAAGGCGAGAAACCTACCATTGAGGCATGCACATTTCAAGGTACTGACGATTTATAGATCAACCTCCTAGATAATGAGCTATCGTCGATAGGAAGTGATCCGTCGTAGGCAAGGCCACAACACGAAATCATAGATCAAGTTTTGAAGAAATATATTGGGAAGGACTGACTCAGGGATGGTCAAAATGGATGATAGATATTTTGCAGATGAATGGTTTGTTTGAACTGTCCTCTTGAACACATAATGACACTGCAGATGGTTTGGTGACAATTGACCTAAAGTTAATACCCAGAAACCGACTGAAGACTTTCAATATGTTTTGATTAACTGTTAGGCAAAGGATTTCCCAGCCCAGGTGAAAAAAAGTGTCGTGTTCAAGAGTGGTTAATCGGCTTTTCGAATAATCAAAATACAACAAACATGTTCATTTTTCTCTCTTTTCCCCCACCATTTCTGGCAAGTACCTATTTATTTTTGACAAGCTTGAGGAGGATAAAATTTTCTTCTTTATAAGCTCATCCTTCGGATGAGTCCAACTTAGTTTAAGATTCGAACCCTAAGAAGGAGTGGTTCGTTCTTTCTTAAAATTGAATAGGTCCTTTACTGTTAAATTTTAACGAGTCCAGTATAGGAGAAACTTGGTGTTTTTTCAATTTTAGGGAGTTAGAAAAAAAAAACTTAAGAAGACTCCATGGGGGTAATTTTTCGTAAATTTGGTCTCTCGGGCCCGAAAAAGGATAAAATAATGCGGGAGAGAACTCTATTAACCGTGATTAGTCAACGTATGCCTTTTTCGTAAATAGTCCATTTCAGTCCGTAAAAAGGGTAAAATTATACTGAAGGGACGATCATTCATTTACTTTAACGAGTTCTAATAGTCAAGTACTCGGCAATCTTTTCATTTTTAAAGAGTCTGAAAAGGGCTTAAAAGAGAACTCAAGATTTTGCTTTTTCATAAGTTTTAACGAGTTCGAAAAAAGGGATAAAAACGTACGCATGGTTTTCTCTTTTTCGTAAGTTTTAACGAGTTTGAAAAAGGGATAAAAATGTACTCTTGTGGTCGACTTTCAATTTAATTTAGGAGTAGGAAAAGACGGAAAGAACTCGGCATTTTCATGTGTTTTACAAGAATGAAAGATAGCAAAATAATCTCGGGATTTTCATGAGTTTAACGAGTCTTGAAAATAACCGAAATTGACTCAAGATAGGTTTCATTTTTACAAAGGCTTGAAACAAAGAAAAACTATGCTTCAGAGTGGCTTCATTTTTACACAAGCTTGAAACAGAGAGAAAACTGTGCTTGATGCCCCCTAAGCGTAACTGCTAGAGCACATGCCCCCCGAGCTTCATTTCATTCAACTAAGTAAACTGCTGGTAATTAATAGCTGGATGGAATGAAGATTCATTTACGAGATCATATGAAAGACCCGACCTAAAACTGTAAGAAAATTATGCAAAAAATGAAATAACTAACCTAAATATATGACTTAACATTTACAAGATCTAGGCAAAGACTCGACTCAATTAGGGGAGGATTTGTTTCATTTTTTAATGAGCTTGACACAATAAAAGAACTATGCTCATGGCAACGTGTTTCATTTTTTAACGAGGTTGACACAGTAAAAGGAACTTTCCTCTTGATACACTGATTCATTTTTAACAAGGTTGACATAGTAAAAGGAACTTTCCTCATACCTGATTCATTTTTTACGAGGTTGACTCAGTAACAGGAACCATCCTCAGAAACTACTTATTTCTAATCTATTAATCTACTCTCTACAATCTACCTACTGATTCATTTTTTAATGAGGTTGACACAGGAAAAGAACTGTCCTCATGGAAGCTTGTTTCATTTTTTAAACGAGCTTGACACAAGAAAAGGAACTATGCTCTCGACTAACTGATTCATTTTTTAATGAGGTTGACACAGTAAAAGGAACTATCCTCACACTCACTGATTCATTTTTTAACGAGGTTGACACAGTAAAAGGAACTATCCTCAGGCCACTGATTCATTTTTTAACGAGGTTGACACAGTAAAAGGAACTATCCTCAAGCTCACTGATTCATTTTTTAACGAGGTTGACACAGTAAAAGGAACTATCCTCGGACTCACTGATTCATTTTTCTAATGAGGTTGACACAGTAAAAGGAACTATCCTTGAATACATGATCATGGCTTCCAATTGGAAGAAATGCATGTCAATGGACACACCTTGATCATGGCTTCCAAGGGGTCTTCATCAAAAGGAAGAATAATTCTCTGGAAGGAACACGCGTCAAGGGACTCAAAAGGGATAAGAACATCACGTTCAAATCCCATAAAGTTTTCCATGTCAATTACTGGATCTAAGTCAGAGGAAGATGAGCAAATAGTGAGAGGCTCACTTACATCGGTAATTGAAAACATGGGACTAGTTGCCACATAATTAACTTGTGGCAGGGTAGATACCACTTTAGAATCAGGAACATTTAGGGGTGTCATATTATTGGTAGTCGAAACAAGACTAGGGAACGAAAGCTGGTCTACAGTCACAATATTTCCATTGTGAGGGAAAGACATCACGCGAAAGAGTGTCAATACTACAACTTTCATTGCATAAACATAGTCTCGCCCAAGGAGTAAATTGAAATCCAAGGGACCTCGAACTACCATAAGATCAATACAGACAGTTTTACCTTCCAAAGTAATAGAAAACTTAGGAAGGATCCCTAAAGGTTCACTAATGGTTCTATTAAAAGCTTTCAGATTTTGCGTAATAGGCACAAGCTGAGGAGAACCCAAAGCTTTCCAAGCAGTTGAGGATAAAATACTAACAGAAGCACCTTCATCTACCTGTGTGCGGTGTATGTCCCTACCACCAAACTTCACAATGATTTGGAAAGGGATAGAGGAAGGAAGACGAGGTTCTGTCAGTCTATTCCAATCAAAGGAAAAGACCTCGGTACTTGGAGGGGGTTCTGTAGAAACAGGTGAAATGCCCCCCGGCATAGAAGAATCTGATGTAACAAGAAGAACCTGAGCGGTATGAAGTTCACTCTCTACAGGGAGAATGGGATCGACCGAATGTGAAATCGAATCGACCACTTGATCAACTAATGGATCATCAACTTGAGTGATATGAGTTTCACTCTCCAATGGAAGAGTGGGATTGACTGTACTTGAAATTAGATCAATCACTCCGTCAGTTGACGGTAGGTTGGGAGAAAGTTTACGGTAACCAGTTGGAAATTCTTGCTGTGGAACAGTAAGGTTTTCCAACAATTTTGAGGCTTCATCCATGTGAGGGCAAATGTGAGTTTGATGAATCCCTTTGCATAACTTACAAGGAAACCTAACTTTACCTTTTTTCCCAGGAACCTGACTATCACTGGTTGATGGATCAATGGAAAGTTGATGAGATTTTTCTGACCATACTTCCAAGACCTTTGGAATACTGGGACAATTGATAAGGAAGTGGTCACCCTTACAAAGCCTGCAAGGGTATTTGGGTTTACGAAGCATGTTGGAGGTTTCCTCAACACCAGAGATTCTGGGTTCGATCCCCAGCGGAGTCACCAATTTTTTGACCGGATAAATCAATCTTGCGAACAAGATCGATCTCCCTAGTACCAAAAGGTAATCTAGCAACAAACAACCAAATAAACCTATCTTTCTCTAGACATATGCGATTTACAAAAGAATACTATAAAGGTGTTAAGGTCTTACCATAGATCCAATGCTTGTTCGAAGTAGTTGTCCTTCAGTCACTTGAAAGAGTTATCTTTATAGACCTGCAGTCAAAAACAAGCAAACATTAAATAGAACCTGTATAGTAAATATTATAAATCATGCCTATCATGGTGATCAAGGAATCCATGAAATAAACAGTTAATTAATAGCTTATTGAGAAAAATGAATTCATTTGTATTAACTTTGAATAAAGAAAACCTTACAAACTTAGCCTTGATGTTGAACAGGTCTTCCCGGGGTCCGAAGCAGGAATCTCCTCTACTCTGACAAGCCTTGCACTCTTCCAACCGAGACAGATAGAGGTATGTGATCTTTCCTCACAAAATCTCAGTTAAATGAGTCTGAATGCCAACAACACTTAACCTCAAATAATTCTAAAGCTTGAAGTCCCCTTGAGGCTACCCAATGCCTCTTTTTATAGTGGAAAAGAGGAGGTTTCATTTCCAACTATGAAGGGATAGAATCCTCTTTCAAAGGGATAAGCTCCTCACATCAAGGCGTTAGCTCCTTAAGGTAAGGGATACATGAACCTTAAAAGAGCAGTTCTGCCACCGCAAGATTCTTTCTAGAGGCTTCTAGAATTGACCAAAAATTAGCTTTTTCACTTTACTTTCTCTCCCTTTTGACTTTTACAGGGGTACGCAGGCATTACACAGAGAAACTGCATTCTGGAATGCAGGTAAGCTTCACATTACCTACGTACCCAGGGTTTTGGAGTTTTTTAGGGTTTGACATGAGGAGTAGAGGTACTAAGACTTGCAGAGGAGGTAAGCATGAGTGACAATGAGCTCATATAGTCAGAAGAATGTCAAAGTGACAATTTATAGTGCAACACTACTTGCAATTGATAAATATTCTTAACTCAAATCCCTATCCTCTTGGTTTGACCAGTTGTTCTATGGCACGGGAAATCTTTTCCCTCGCTAAAAACAACATCATAACCCTTGTCTTCCAGCATCGCCACGAAGATCAGATTCTTCTTCAATCCTGGAACATGCATGAAATCCTTCAAGATGAAAGGTTTACCGGACTCCCTCTCAAAGGAAATGGTCCCGATACCAGTCGCACTATATCTACCATCATCGGCCATCTCGATGTGCACTCCAAGATCCTTTTCCTCCAGATCACTAAACAAATATCTGTCTTCGGTCATATGGAAAGACGCACCACTATCAAGAAACCACGCCGATCCCATCACAATTGAAACCAAGCATGCGATAAAAAAAAAATCCAGCTCAAAATACGAGGCTAAGGCCTCTCCAGCTGCAGATCCAGCAGCCTGCTTATTCTTCTTCTTTTGTGGACAGTTAGTGGCAAAATGTCCATGCTCGTTACAGTGAAAACACTTAACTTTGGACAAGTCCTGCTTCTTTCCTTTCACACCGGATTTAGAAGGATTTTTCTTCCCCTTCCCTTTCCTTGCTTTGGCAACCAAAGCGCAATTCTCTTTATCTTCATTCTTTGAATGAAGATCCATCCCTGGTACCCGCCTTATCTCCTCCTGCACAAGATTTTACCAAAGTTGCTCCCATCCTGGCTATTTCTCCCGTCCATTGACAGAGTCTTCGTATGTATGCCAACTCTTCGGAAGCCCAAGGAGAGCCAAGCTCACCAAATCTGATTCATCAACAGTAACCCCCACACTTCCCAGCTCATCCTTTCTGTGGACAAACTTCGTGAGGTATTTTGGAATACTGTCGCCTTTCTCCATTTTTATTTTTCTGAGCTTGTCTTTAAGATCCAACTTCCTCTGGTCACTTTTGCTTTGGAAAAAGTCTGTCAAAGCCTTCCACATTAAGAATGGAGTGGCTTTCCCATGAAGGCTAGTCACAATGTGGTCCTTCACACCTTCCAACAGAATCCTTCGACACTTTGCTACCTTCTTTTGCCATGCGTCAAGTGCGGCTGCATTGCTAGAATCAAGCTTCGAAATATCAACATCTATGACCTCCTTCAACCCATTATCATCCAGCACCCCCTCCATCCTGTCCTTCCATGCTATGTAATTCGAGCTCCCATCAAGGGCATACTCCAATCGCAATCCGTTGAAAGACATTTCAATGAATGCTCAACTTCGACACCAAGAAAACACTGCAGCAAATTCGAATTCCACCAGCACAAAACTCAACCGCTTCAATAATTGCAATCTCCTATGATCAATACTGCTTCGATACCATGTAGAAATTAAATAAATTATGTGTTATATGTCCAATATTCTCCTGATCTCACACTATTTTAACTTCATGCAAAATACATAATCTATTATTCCATCATTGATCATTTGCAGAAATTAAATCAAGATTGCAATGCACACATGAAACCATAAAAATTCACACACATTAACACAATTGTTTAACGGGAAAGCCTGAAGTTGAAAACCCCAACTATCTGTATATAATATATTTCATAGAGATCATGTAACAATCCTCATACAAAGCTGATCATATCAAGCTCTCAGTACAATACAATCACTACACACTAATCAGGCCCGATCTTGCAAATCCATGCACCGATCTCTACCACCTGCTAGCCTGCCTCTCTTTTGTGCAATCCTCTGTTAAAGAATAGCTTTGAATGAGTTCAAATTATCCCAACCTTTCTCACGCAATCCTCATTGGCATCTCTAATGAATGTGTGGTGCATACAATGCAACACTATAGTCACAACTGATAGTCACACTTGCTCTTTCACCAATCTCTCCACTGAGTCTCCACTAATCTGTTCTGCACTGTAGTTAACTGTTGTCTCAGTCTAGTTGAATAATGAGTTATTATTTAGTGAATTAATTTAACTAATTAATTCACTCAACTCCACTGAAAGTATCAATTAGTTATAAATAGACACAATCAGTTCAACTAATTTTAACTCCACAAGTGTAGTTAAACTAGAAACCAACTCCACCAACTACTTCTCCAACTCCACCAAACTTTGCCACTTGCATTCTAACTGAAGTCCTCCATGCATGAACCACCAGTAGCTTTAGGAATTGCATAATTCCTTCAGCTAGCTGATCTAAACAATCTTTTAACTGAATCTCAGTGCTCCAAGAGAATAAGATAATGTTTAGAGTCTAAATATTATTAAGAGCTAATAATATCTGACATGTCTATTTTTAGACTAGTAGTCTAAATGTAGACTTTGCCCAAAATGTCTAAAAATAGAAGTCCATCTATTTTTCCAAATTGACCAACCATCCACAAATAGCATCCTGAAACTCATAGAATATGATCAACATGTCTAAAAATAGACTTTGCGCCAAAAATAGCTTGCGGGCCCACTTAGTGAAGGCGACTCTTTTCACTAAGCTCATCATCTTGTTGAATCTCAACAAAAAGATGTTCACTAGGGAATTTTCCATAACATTTAATAGAAGCATGAATATAATTATTGACTTGATAAACACTGCGACCTCAAGACAAGAACACCAATACTAAATATCCATATTTTTGGGTTGAAAATGTAAGTATCAACATTTGAAGAAAAAAGTAATGCTGCCATAATCACTATTGTGGAGGTTAAAATTATATCTGTTTGCTAGCACGGTCTTAAATTTATTTAGAAGATGCAAATGAAAACATTAAATTCAATTCTCAAGTTAAAAAGTGGTGCTTCTAAGGTCATAGGTTTATATTTATATTTATATTTATATTGATGTTAAATGTCTAAAATTTGTTTGAAATAATGGCCTTTGACAATTGGTATTATTGTAAGCAAGAACCTTAAAATCGATCCCCAAGTCGAACATGTTGCTATTAGTGGCACATTTTGTTTATTTATCTATTTGGATAATTTTTCTTGAGTTAAAATTACAACTCATTTGAAACTATGTTCTTGACCACCAATCCCATTATGAACAAAAACCTTAAAATCTTACCTTAAATAAAAAAAGTGGTGTTTTGATATTAAAATTACAACTTGTTTCATACCATAACTTTGATGATTGGTACCTTTGCAAACCAAAACCTCAAAATCAATCCTTGAATCAAAAGATAATGCTATTTTATTTTTTATTTATTTTTAATTCTAGGTTACAAAGCTTGTTATATATGGATGTAATTTCGTTACTATCAATAAAATTGAAGATTTTTTACACACACTCTCTTTGTAAAGAAACTAGAATTAAATTTGTTCTTAATTTTTTCGTTTCAGTTTAGGGGTTTCTCCTTTGCTTTTAAATCAAATTATCTTAAAAATTAAGAGTATATATAATTATAATTTTATTATAAATTAAATTAAATAGGTTCATTCTTACTCTCTCTTTTTTTTAAATTTGATATATATATATATATATATATATATATATATATATATGATGATGATGATGATGGTGGTGGTGGTTAATGTCCACTCAGACCAAAATTTGGTCTATCGGACCTAAAGAAATGAATTTGTTAGTTTGTTTTAAAATTGTACTCCTATGCTCAAAGAGCTTAGAGAGAAGCATCCCGATCTCACTATAATTTTGACATGTTAAAAGGCTAGGAAGGTCGGTATTGCAACAAATATTATGAAACTAAGATCTAATGTCAGTGTACACATTATACTCTAAGAGGAATTTATTTTCATCCTCAATGTTCATATTCTCATAGAGATGGCAGATCCTTTCCATCCATGGTGTTTTAGGAATTGCCCAATGACCTATTTCACTATGGATCTCATGAGAGTTTGTTCTTATCTTGGCTATATTAATTTTTTTCTTCGAGATATTTAAAACAGAGAGATACTTTTGATCTTCACAAAGACATCGATTGTCAAGGTCATATGATCAAAAAAGTTGTAATGTTAATCTCAAAATAGAAAAAAAGAGGTGATACTAGCAACACTACCTTTTTATTTGATGATCAGTATTAAGGCTTTTGTTTACAATGGTAGTGGTTGTCAAGGGCATGATTTCAAACAAACTATAAGTTTTAAGTTTATAAAAATGGCTTGGTGCTATTGATAGCACCACTTTTTGATTTGAGAGTCAATTTCAATATTTTTTGTTTGTGAAATTTGAGATCAAGGTTGCAAAAATGTGTAATTTTATTTTAAAAAGTAGGTTTTATTGATAACACCACTTTTTGAAATGGGGTTAAAAATAACCACTAAATACGACCCTTATAAAACAATAAATTTGGAGGATTCTTATCAATTACTTAACTTTGTTCATGTAAACCATGATAATTAATTCTTAAATGATTGCATAAATTAATCTATAAAGAAGGATTCAAACACCATTAATATACACACTATTGGTTAAAGTTAATGTTTGTTTATAATGAGCAATTAGATATTACACATAGTCATTAATAAAGTCACTTTGACTTTTGTTATTTTATGCTTTTATGTTTTATTATAATGGTGTGTATTTCTCATTTTATAGTGTATTGATTCGACTGCCTTGTATCTATCTACATGAAATATTTCATTATCCCATTAATGTCATGCAATATAAAGTCATGTATCATGATTTTCTTTGTATTCGATTTTTGTGATACAATATTAGAGATAAGAAAAATCTAAGAGTTGGAAGTGGTATCAAGAATCTTAGGTCTTTGAAAGACAAAGTTTTGACATTTGCAACTTTCATAGTCTTAGAGACACAAAGTATAAGATAATGTGAAGAGGTGTTGTTTTTTACACATATAGATCAAGGGGTTGCTATTGTAGAACATTAAAGAATTAATTTGAGTTCACCAAAATCAAGATTTATTCATTTTAATTTTCTATTAAAGAAAAATCTATTTTATTTAATGTGGAGTCCTATAGATTGAGGTTTCAAAGGAGATTTTTTTTTAAACATAAGAACTTAGATATATGATTTTTCTAAAATTTACAAAACCTTACTACTGTACAATTTCTAGCATATGAATTAGGTGAATGTGAGTCGTATAACCACTAGCTGGACCTTTCAAGAGATTTGTGATTGTATGTGCAAGAATTATCCACTATAAAATATCCCAATCATTAGTGAATGGAATTCTACATGAACTATACCCCTACATCCCCAATACAAACGAGGCACGATAGAGGATCATGAACATGGGCATGAAATCACACCATTCTCATAGACTAGAAATTGGTATGCCTTGGGCACCCATCTCATCATGTGTCTTATGTGTATGTCATGACAAATTGTTTTATAACACAATTTCCAATTCTTTACTTCTCAAATAAATGCTAAATGGTTCCATTGATGATCAATATTATGTATGCTAATGCCATTTTACTTTGAATTTCTAATTTCGTAAAGGCACATTGATGATCAGTACTAATACCAGTTTAATTTGAATTTTTAATTTAGTAAATGCATTGATTGATGCAAAGGCTTTCAAATTTGAATTTTGAATTTGTAAATTTGCCTATACCATGTTTTATTTTGTTATAAATTTTGAAGCAAAAGGTTGAAATTGAAAAGATATTCAACATCAAATAGGTGGTGGAAATGGAAGGTGGACTCCGCGTTCCAACTGGTATGATGGCCAAGGTAAATATGCGATTGATTACTAAAGATCCTTAGATTTGGAAGCTTCACTATTATGTATGAAGAGTTAAGCATGAAATTCTTCTTGTGGGATATTCATTTTGATGCTATCTATGGTCAGTTTGCTATGTTTCCATTTTATTAGTGAGTTGGATGCCTAAGATGATAGTGCTTTCACATCTCTAAGTGAATAAAGGAAAGCGTTATTTGGACATGTTTATGTCAATTGCAGACTCTATGAATATTCTAAGACCTAATGGACATGGGAGAGGTCAAATAATTGGCCTTGCCCGTGTCTAACTATCAGATCTTGGAATATTTAGGGAATCTTTGATAGACTTAAGCTCATGTTTTTTTACACATAGTAGATGGATCTCTATGCTTGAGAGCATATGTTTTGGTGCCTCCATGAGCATGGAACGACATTTTCCTCATTATAACCATCTGGTTTATTACCATTAGAGTCATTGATATGCAGACAATTTGAATTAGCATAGCATGGTGGAATGATAAAATTTTACTGCAATGGATTCCATAATATCATCTCTATTGATATAGTATCCTCGTTTTGGATAAATTAAGGATTTTTTAGTGTTTCTTTATATAATAGAAACAAGTGTTGGAGGAAACGATAGTCCCTATCGGGCCAGCCAAAGAACTTGTTTTCAGATTATTATGTCTATGAATAGTAGTATCTACAATACTCAATGAGATGAATACATAGAAACTTATAAATTTTTTGTTATTCATATTATTAAAATTACAATTTTAGTGATTGGTAGCTTCTAAAAAATCTTTTCGACTCTAATGTTTTCTACTTATAAGAAATACTCCCCCCTTCCAACTATGTTACCTTTTGGTTCAAGTTCTTGAACCAAAATCCCCAAAAGACTCTGTAATTTCAACGTCAATGAGACAGGGGCATATCCATGTTGTCTATGATTAATTTCTTGTGCACCTACAAGGCTCACAATACTTCATGTTTATCAATGATAATTTCAGAATGAGAAAGTAACCAGAGGGTAAGTATTCCTGAAAACAAAAATAATTCAAAAATATGCCAAAAATGATAGCCGTAAAAGAACTTTACTATTTTTTAAAATTTTCAAAGACTCGGTTTATTTAGAGATTTTAAAAAGGTTTGGAAAGAATGTCTTCTTTTCAATATTTTTTCAAGGAAATTCCTTCTTAAGGTACGAACTTAAAGAACTTTTGGTTCGATGTGTAGAATTTTATCTATGTAAACATTTTACATTGTATAATAATATCTTTTCCACTTGACTAAAAATACAATTATAAATATAATATACAGTTCAGGGAATTTCCATTAAATGTTTCATAAAACTTATATAAAATTCTATTTCAGCATATGCACAAATTGTATGTAATTTTTTTTTAATTAACTAACTAGTAACCCAACCTTATAAAATTATAATTTATCACTTTCATTAAATGATGCACAAATCCTACTTAATAATAAAAATGTTTGAGCACAACTCCCAAATATTAGCACTGAGTGTTGGGTGTCGAATGACAACATAAGGGAAAACTACCAAGCTCACAACTTGTTGTGCCATGCCATGTGTCTTTCTACTTCAACAACTAGAAATTCACATGCAAACAATGTCTTGAGTAACCTACATAATCTCCCCATGCTACTCGTCGCTCGCCTGGCCAAATACTTCATGGATATCCCTACCTTGCCACCTTTATACATAAGTTGACTCAACTCGGGTCTACTTAAAAACTGAGCATACAAGCTCTATTGTATGAATCAAACAAATAGAGTTACATATATACATGAGGTACAGTCTCAAGATAGAGAAGCTATCTTAGATGCACAATAATTTGGTTGAGAGAATATCTCAACCTCACACCAAACTAGGAACTAACCTATAGAATAGGAACAGACTCTATACATAGAGAGAACCACAACTGAAGACAAGTAGGAATTACATATTCCAGCAGGTCTTTTAAAGCCTTCCAATGCAATTCAATTTTTATGATGGCCTATTTCCTATGCAAACACTTTTTCAAATCAACATGGAGGGGATATATGCTAGGGATAGGCTCAAAAGATCAAGCTCCTTCACCTCATCCATTATCAGGCATCAATGCATTACATTATGAGACGCTCCTAAATCCAGGGCACTGTTGTAGCCTCTATCATTAGGGTTATGAAAACCGAGGGTATATAATTAGGTCTCCTTACATTTTCATAATTCACTCACTTCCTATTTCCCCTATTCTTCTTATTTAAGGTGTCATGTTGGTTCTTTTGTTTAGGTAGGAGCTTGGTTAGTAGGAGGATTCAATTGAGATTGAGATTGAAGCAACTCCTGCATGAAGAAAAACAATATGATGGAGTAAGAGAAATTATTATGCAAGTAGAGAGAATGGAAACAAACACTTAGTTGTATAACTACGTTAATAATTTATTGAATAATTCGAGTCATATATCATTTCTTATTAGCAAGGTTTATATTTTTATTTCAGCAGGTACTGAGAGAAGATAACATCAATAGTATATCAATAGTATATGTATCTGTCAAATCATTCACTAGTTCTAGGTAAACTAATGGCGATGCATCATTTGTTGTAGCATGAGTTTCATAGTTGTTTTTCTAGATTAACTTAATTGGTAAACTAATGGTGATGCATCATTTGTTTTTGAATGAGTTTCATAGTTATTTTTCCCAATTATCTTAGTATTATTTTGTGAAGCATCATTGTTAAAAACTGTAACATGTCTAATAAATCCTCTACCCCTTTCCTGGAAACCTTACTTTCTTCTTGGTCCATGAATTTGTTAACGTATTTGTATTTGATGCTTGTCTCTCTATTTAAGACACCTCTAGGATACTTACTTTAGTGTTTTTCCTACTTGTATTTCATTAGTATTGTACCGTCGGTGGAGCACTGCAAATTGGTGCACACATTTTTTATTTTTATTCTTGTTCTAGGAAGTTCATTGAAATTCAAATCCATTGTGATTTATAAATTCAAAGTAATTATAATTCAGGAAAATTTTATTGAAATTTAAACTTCATTACTTGTGGCCACTCTTAATTCAAGGAGTCCAAAAAAAAAACATAACGACATGAAAGTTGCCAACTTTGAGAGTAGGATATTTAACATTCCTTCATTTGAAAAAAATAACCAAATGCATTTTTTATTATTTGGTGAAATATTTTTCTAAAATAATATGCTAGTTTTCTATTGATTTTCCCTTTGAATATAATCATTGAGAAAATGACAATCCCAGACGATTGGCCTCCGTTAACATTTCCTAGAAATGGAAAATGGTGGTGTTCAACATTAGACAATTTCACTACAATGGTTGGTTCCAAAATCGTCAACTTCCCTTTTGCAATGACATGGCCAAGATGGTAAGTTCAATTTTGATTTATCATCACTTCCGTGATCTTAAAATTTACGTATATATTAACTAGGTACAATTAAGTGAGGGGACTCTACAACACAAGTAGGCTGAGATGTGATTTATGTTTTCCATTTATTCCTGTAACACCCCTACCCACATTAATAAAATCCTTATATTTATACTACATGGAGCATAAATTCATATTAACCTGGAATGCGCTTCTCAACACCTCTATTTATTTTTAATCCTTGTTTTCTCAATGTATAGACAATTAAAAAGGTAAATGAATTTTTTGTAAAATTATTGAGGGAATATTTATATGAGCTATTAATTTTATTTTTGCAATTTATTTTTAATCCTTGTTTTCTCAATGTACAACCAATTAAAAGGTAAAGACAATTGTTGTAAAATGTTTGAGAGAATATTTAGATGAGATAATAACTTTATTTTGTAATTGTTTTTATAAAAGCATATTAGAAGATAACTTATTATGCATAGTGTAGTTGTAGGATTTTTTATGGACAAGTTCCAGAAGGACTTCAAAAAATTTGGAATTGCATACAAATTTGTCTCTGACAATTGGAATTTCAGACAAATTTGTCTAAAATGGCACAAAATGTTGTATCTTGCATGTTTCCCTTCATAGTATGTTGTTTATTCTCTTGTTTCCTATTGTTGTTAAAATTTTCAATACATCTACTCAAACATGAAAAAAAAACTAAGCTTTCTCCTTCAATCATATTGAAGGAATTCAAAATGGTCTAGTAATTTCTACTTAAGCCTTCTACACTGACTACGACTTATTTTACAATACCTATGTTACATGTATATAGCCAAGTGGAAAGGGCCTTGGAAGGGCATGGGAAATAGTTCTTAAAAAAAAACTTCGGATATAAAAAACGATGCACCCAAAAACTTTGGATACTAGAGACCTTTGGATATATGAAAACCTTGTCCTGATTGGAATTTGGATAAAACAAAGTTGCCACAACCTTCTTGAATCGGGACACTAGAAGTTTGCAATAATAGGTTGAAAGTTTTCACACCCAAAAACTTTGATTAAAATTTTTGTGATTGAAATTGGCAATATAAAACTTTGGTTAAACTTTGGTAATAAATTTGTATCCATTTTTTTTTCTTGGCTTCCACAATAATTACCAAAAAAAAATTGAATATTGTTTTTCAAGATTTACAGAGGGATCCACCCCCTCCTTATTTAAGTTTTCATGGTCACCATAGGTATTTTCTCCATCATTTTGCATATCATTTATCTTACAAAATCGTTGGACTATGTGTTCTCCCAATAATGATGTAGAATATAGGCTTCATCCACTTATTAATAGATCTTGCTTATTGATGCAACCTAATTATCTCTAATGATAATCAAGGGTTCAAAAAATTTTGAACCTACAACATTAGATGTTTGAGCATCAACAAGAGAAATACAATTAGATCGATTAGTATGTCAATGGCCTCTCATCTATGATGTAATCACACAACAACATGCCACCATGGAGTTTTTAGTTGGAGGTTTACATTACCATTTCCAAATTTGTTGGGAACATGGATAGTGAGTAACTCAATTCATGGATTATATGTGGAGAATAAACTCCTGAATACCATTAAATAAACACTAGGAGTTAATTAACTAAGAGTAAAAGTCCTATAGTGACAAGTTTTGGCATTAGAAACATTTTAATGAGAACCACTCTTATAGGAGAAGGATTTAATCCTATATATGGAAGGGATTTGTGACAGACATGAGATTTAACCCATATGAATTTTACCTAACCTTCATAATTGACCAACACTATTCCCTCTAGCATTCATCTTGGAAAGATGCATTCTCATGGCCTTTCATTAAATATTCATGTAATTGACTTGTTCATGGGATTGTGAATAATATCTAGATAGATGGTTCATCTCCTTCATGGCTCCCCTTGAATTTTGTCTCCTTCAACTACTATCCTGCAAGCTAACTGTAATTTTTTCCCTTAGCTTCATTCAAGATTCACCTCTAATGGATTTCAACACCAAACATTAAGGCTTGTTTGGAAGACCCTATTTCAATTCAATAAAGTGGTTTATATGTGATATGTAAACTATTATGGATATTTCACTAGAAATTTTGTCACAAAAAATATGATAAACATAGAATTAAAATCTACATTATATACTATGACAGTTGAATTGCCTTATATTTCTAGATTGATTAATCATTATTTTTATGCTTATGTATGCAATAGATAAAATGTGAAAAAATAGATAGTGAAATACAAACACACTCCAAAAGTAATAAACACAAGGATATGATTTGGGAAAACCTTTTAGGAGAAAACCCAACTGGAAGGTGAGGCTTCTATATATATGCATTTATGAAGTAGGTTTTGACATGTGTGCATATACGTAAACCAACTTTTTTGTATGTATGCATTTATGGAAACTTGTTTCTGTACATGTGTGATGGGCCTCCAAATTAGACACAAATTAAGGCCCATCTAACATTTCTTAGGTGCATAAAATCTATATAAAATATGTCATTCTACACTTACTAATATTTTTTAGCTTTAACATGTTCCTAGGAAGGTTTAGATATAGTTGCATATTATGTGCCTTTTATTATTTATGTTTGCAAAATATTGAGAGAATATTGAGTAAATTCTGAATGAGATAATATAGGGACTTTCTCCCTACTACAGGATGGACCAAGAGTTGGATAATAAATGAACAAAATATAATAAAATTATTAACAAATTATGGAGCTCCACTGATTGAGAAAATATAGAAATGCGTGACCTGCCATTTAATGAAGATTCCTAGTGTTGGGAACCAGATCCAATTTTTGAGGGATTTTGGAGGGGAAAGCTACCTTCTTTCAAGGAGGATGATTTCCCATCAATTTTTATAAGTACCAATTCGAATTTTCATCTAGGGGAATGCATTTATTAGTCTTCTTATGGAGAAAACTTGTTATTTAGCAGCTCCACTTTCATTTCTAGCAGGGATGTACTTGGATTGATTCATATAATGAATTATGGTGCCATTTTTAGCTTATAAATCTTTTTTTCCTTCATATAACTCTGATTATCCTTGGTCTTGGCCATCCCAGGAGCCTCATAGCCCTCTTTTACAATTTA
Source organism: Pinus albicaulis (assembly GCA_034641835.2). Classification (NCBI taxonomy): domain Eukaryota; kingdom Viridiplantae; phylum Streptophyta; class Pinopsida; order Pinales; family Pinaceae; genus Pinus; species Pinus albicaulis. The sequence goes on along the minus strand of CM076579.1, from coordinate 1,399,882,420 downwards.
TTTATTTTCTTTGAATGTCTTTTTCACTTGCATCTTTTATTTCTGCATTTACTATTCATGATTCCTTTATTGTAGGTCATATTGGTTAATGATTGAAGTGAGTTTTTTTATAGTTTATTTATAGAGTCAAAAGAATTATTCATCCTTATAACAACTTTTAAAATTCATATTCATCACTGAGCTACTTGGATTGGTTTACTTGTTCACAAATCTAGAATTTATGGAAGTCTCTTGTAGCAAAATAGTAGTAGTTTTATGCTATTTTTTAGCACATGTTAACGATGCTATTTTGATTTGATTCAACTTGGATTGAGTCATAAAAAAAAATTATTTAATAAAAAAAATTACCCCATAGCATTTTCACTTGATTAGGTTAGGAATTTGGTAGGTTAACTAGCTCACTGATTCTTGAATTTCTAGTTTTTGGAGTAGTAATTTTATGTTATTTTTAACACATGTTAAAAAGGGAATTTTTGAGTTATTTCACCTAGGTTGGAGTCATAGGACATCCTAATTAATAAAAAAAATTACCCCATATCATTTTAATTCTATTTTCTTGGTCATTGGTGAGATAACTCAAGGAACAGACTAGCTGGAAGACTAGGTATTTAATATTTTCAAGTATAAAAATCATAATCTCTCTGTGGCGTGCAGGTGAGGTTGTTGATTTAGGAGGTTATAATTTTAAATTACATTCCTTATTATACCACCACATCATTATTTATATCTCAAAAACTCCTCCAAAACAGTTTTCATCGAGAGTACATTTATGGTTTGTTGAAGGCTACCATGTTCATTGTTCCTTGTGCAAGATGGGTTCGTGAAGGGTACTAAAATTGGAAAGGGAAAAATACAACCTTATAATAACTTCCACTACCCTTTCCCACATTTATTTAACCTTTTCAACCATCATAATTCTCACTGATCCAATCATGTAGGAAAATAGGACAATCCTGTAGCATCCTGTAACAGTCCTCTAGCATCCTATAACACTGTCCAAATTTGACCAGATTTGCTCTAAAATATTTATTTTTGTCACTTGGGATTGATAATGACCCCCAGGCTCTGAATCCATGATTTGGGAGGACCAGAGACCACTCTAGACCCACCTTTCCTTCATTGCAAGTACAAATATGCAATTAGAATTAGAAGACAAATTTCCACATTTGAATAATAATAAAAGTTTTCTTATGAAATGTACATGGGTTCTATTAATAAAGCTAATTTTCCTTGAAATCAATGATAAAAAGGGTGATTCACCAATGCAAAGCATATTAGACCTAATTCTTGAATTCATGCTTCCTCAAGGTTTCAGTTACAAGAATTATTTTTGAAAATATCAAATTTCATTTTTCAAAGAAACATTCCACATTTTGCAATTAGAGTATTGATTTACATTATTCAAGTATAATAATGTTTCCATTTTTGAAATTAAATTAGGCTTTAATTTCATGATATTCATTCCATTGCATGAGATCAACGAAAGGAGGGCACATTTCATGTTTCACATATAGTGTCAACACCTCTTAAGTTTGTACGAACCTTGAGTTGATAATTTAAGTTGGTAGCCTTGGGAGTTGCAACATTCTTGTTGTAATACCGGAGCTCATCACTTTTTGGCACCATTGCCAGGGAGGTGTAAAAGTATGCATTTTTTTCTTCCCTAGTTGATTCATTTCTTTTACTTTATGCTAAAACAAAATTTACATTACGCATATTTCGTTTCAAAAATAGAAAAATTGCATTGCATTAGCACTCTTATTAAAAAACAAAACAAAAAAATACTTCTCCAACACCAACCCCCCCATTTTACCACATGGTGCAGTAAGAACCACATCACCATCCACTTTTGCAAGTAGAAGAAAAATATGAGACATAGAAGGTAGAAGAAATGGATGGAGATGATGGCAATGGGGAAGATCCTCTTGGATTTCCCATTCAAGATACTAATATCAGTGCTCATATGAAGAACATCCATCCATATTTCATTCGCCAACTTCCATGGTATGAGGTTATAGGATCTGGAAACCTTTCTCTTTTAATTTTAAACACTTTTTATATCTTATGGTCACTTATTAAACACTCAAAATTAAGATTGTTTTTGATAAAATTTAAGGTTAGAGCTCTCAAGGGTTCAGGAGTTTAGGGATTAATTGAATAAGATCATGGAATGATATGAAAACTGGATTTCTAGAAAAATATAAAGATCGTGAACTTAAAGAAGAAATATTTAGAATGAATAAAAAAGAAGATGAGAGCCTTGAGGATCTAATAGAGTAATTCATGTATAATGTTAAGAGGGAAAAATTATGTCATTTAGGATTTGACACGCTAAAAAATCTTGTAATTAGAAAAATTAGGGATGAGTGGATTGATCTCCTTGATCTCATGAGTAGAGGTGATGCATACCAATTATCATTTGTTAGGTCCATGTAATACTAGTGTATTCCCTTATTGTTTTTGTTAGTGTAGCCCCCTTATTGTTATTGTTGTGCCCATGTGTTACACAACATTTTGTCACTGTCCCTGCAATCCCCATTATTAACATTAGAGGCTCATTTTTGTGACAAAAACAAAGTTTCATGCCTTGAAAATACCATCATTACATCCCTTGCCATGAACTTAACATTCCTTCTGTTGACCATTTCCTGAATAGACCATCAGAAACACATGTTTTTGCCTTGGAGCTAGTAGCCCATTATGCCCTTGCGCCGATGAGGCAGATTAACACTGGCCCCTACACCAGATGGCGCTCTATCTCAGTTAGCTGCCTGCGCCAATCTGTTTATGGATTTTTTTTTAAAAATAGAGGCAAAGTTTCCATCATAACAACTTCGTGGGAGAGTCATAGGGAGTGGTTCGACTGAATAACCATAGCCTTCCTCCTTTGGTTTCTTGTTTCCACCTTTTAGGGAAACCTCCCAAGGGATAAGGCCTCCCTTCCACCATAGTAGGGATCCCAACCTCCTCCTCTCCCTCTATAAATACAACCATCTTCCATTGATGAGCTAGTTGAACTGAACATATTGTATCAGAAACGCTGGAGATATTTCTATTCATTTTGCAAGGAAAGATAGAACGGAAGAGTCCCTTATTGAGAGAGCTTAGGCTTGTGCCTGCATCCCATTTGAATTCCCTGACATTCATCGAGACGCGCTTCAATTGAACCCCACTGAAGGAGGCTGTGACATCAAGGCTTGGTTGTAACTCTTTCTTATATTAATATATACATATAACTATTATCTGGTTCCCATTTTGTGTTGATGTGTTTTATTTGATGCAATATGCTTAACCCTCCTTGATTGGTTAGTAGTTATGAATAATATTGTTGTTTCATATGCTGCTCTTGTATTTTGATCTTGTGTAGATATCCAAGCATCGCCGCGGAAGGATCGTGACCCGCCAAGACAGGAATTGAGAGGCCACCACTACAACAGCCACGACGACATCGTTGGACTTTAGGTAGGTGGATCTACCTCTCTTGTTTCATTCATTAATTAGGAACCTACACTCTAGTTTTTCCTTTTGTTACTAGACCCACCCTAGGGCTAGAGGGATTGTCTATGTCCGTAGAGATGATTTACCTTCATAACAACTTGGTGACTCCACTGCGGATCAATGTGAGTTTGTTGTTTTTCCCTTGTCAAGTCGACTTCTGTCGTTTGCTTGTTTGTCTATCTTTTCTGGTCCGTTTGCTTGTTTAGAGTCCTCTTGTTCAGCTCCAGAGTGTCAAGATTGACCTCTGCTCATTATATTTCCCATTCTCCCATAGATATCCAGCTTGGCACGCTTTTTGATTGAACAGTCACGCCGATTGGTGCATGTTGCTTGTGTTGCACTAGCGCCAACCCTTGTTTGGCGTGGATTACCACCTTACAGTCGTGCCAAATCCTGTAGGGTTTGGTTTGACTTCTCTTTTGAATTTTTGGTCAGTTGTGCTTGCCTCTGGGTTGGTTTTCTGATTTGAAATTGATTTTTGGGATTGTTTTGACTGTCGTAGGCTTACTCTTTTCAGTTGTACATCCATTCACTTATCAGTGCAGTTTATGGCCTTACAGTGCAGTTTATGGCCTTAGGGTTTCTAAGTGTCTTAGCTCATTGCGCCTTCTGGTTGGAAGTCAAGTCTTTTTTATTCTTGTCAGTCTCATCCTTTGATCAATTGTGTTTAAGTTTTTTTGGATCCTTTGAGCGTTTTTTTTGGTTGAATGATCATCTTGAGTTTCGTTTGATTCTTCTTCTTGTTGCTCCAAGCATAGATCACATTGCTTGTTTGGATCATTTCAAAAGCTTTCTTTTTGTTTGGAAGAGTGTGCCATTGGTTTGAGTGTATTTTTGTGTTTGTGTTGCTTTCGTCGAATTATTCCGATTAGCTCTTTACATTCGCAATCCTCAAACTAGTGTTTGTTTTGTTTTTCATTGTAATTAGTGCATTGTGTGCTTCATTTTATTGAAAAAATCAAAAAATTCAATTCTTTCATTTGGATGGAAAAGAAAAATTATTTTGCATAACTAGTGCTTGATAGACTATGAAAAGAATTTTTCGGTTTTTCATTTGATTGAATTAGATGCATTAGCGGATTTATTTGTTTGATTTCATTGATTGCTGTTGTTTGAAAGTTTTCTATCCTTCTTTTAATTAGCATTCATTGAATGGAAAAAGGTGTTCATTTGCATGTAGTTTTCATTTAGGAAATTTGAGATCGCCATTTGGTAGGGCCTTGAAATTAAAACATAATTCAAGATCAACTATAAAATCAATTGAATTAACCTAAGGAAACATTGGAACCTAACGCGAACATTTTTAGAGGTCTAGGCTAGTGATGTGTTACGGCATCATTAAACCTAGTAGTTGTTGTTCTCCATCTGGCATTAGACAGCACTAGTACGGACTTGTGCTCCCCGTACCGTCGCATATATAAAGGGAGACCCTCATAGGTTGCAATCCTTTATCCATAGGAAGCCGAGTCTGCTGCTCTGTAACTGTGATACACTGAACACAACATTTGGGGATATTACTTGCACGTACGTTAAGTCCTTGGTCATTTATCTTTCATTTGATCACCAAGGTGTGTATGGCAGTTCACGGAAACTTGGTACGCTCTCTTGATTAGATTACCCGAGTAGTCATTTTGGTCTTTTCATGACTCTCTAAAAGGGAAAATATCATCGAGTGCTTGTACTTTCATGCTCGTTCAACCTGAAAGTGATAGAGTCACCTTTTTCCTGTTTCTCGACTCTTAAAATATGAAACAACAGAGTTTTGTTTCAGTGTCTTAAAATAATTAAATTTCCCACGAAATATTCCTGGTTAAATTTATCTTCCTTATTGTGTTTATATTAGGGTTTTTCTCAATGGCAATGTTTCTAGAGTTTACTAACTAAGGAATACCCTCCGAAGGGAATCCTAGTCCTTTTCCTGCTTTTGGAAATGTTGGTGCTCCTTATATGGCAACATTGTCCCTTCCTGGGTTAACTGTTGTTTTTCCTGTGTTGTTATTCTCGACCTCTGTGGTCTCAAGTATTCCTCCCTCTATACAACCATCTCCTCCATCTGAACAACATCATGTTGATTATAAGGTGGAACTCTCGCCTTCTTTGCCTATTTTTTTGTCCTCCTCTTCTACTTCGCCTGGTGAAAGTATGAATTCCAGTAACCAAGTGGCTAAGAAGAAGAAGAAGAAGACGAAAAAGAAGAAGTCAGATAAAAGAGAGGATAACTCTACGGATGTTGTGCCTGAGACACCTTCCCTTGATAAACCATCCAACCTTCCTAGAAAAGTCAAATTCCCTTGCATGTTATGCAAGGGTGAGAGCTTCCTTTGAGATTGCCCTGGCATTCCTAAGGTGCTCGAGGTATGGTATGATGGTCATCCGTCATTGTCTTTGGCTTCTCGAAGTCATGTTGGTGACACATATTCGACTAGTACTGATAAGACTCACAAGAAACAGGGTAAGATCACGAATCCTTGTAGGTTGTGTGAAGGGCATCATCCCATTCACCTTTTTCTGTATATGGATGAAGCCACGAGAGTGTTGGAAACCCATATTTTTTCTGCACCCTGCCTTTTGGTTGGCTACCAGAAGCTTTCTTCAAGTCCTTCGCTGGTTGATTATACGATTGATCAAGATTCATATTTGGTCGATCCCACTCCCTCAAAAATTAAAATTCATGAATTCGTACCCAACCAACCATTGGTCAAGGAATCGGTTAATCTGATCCCACCTATGGTTCATCAGGTCTTTTCCATCGAGAGTGGATCTCATCCCCTTCATGTTCTTCTTGTTTCTTTACATTCCTTGGACTTGGAGAAATATTCTCCCATCCCTATGACTCAAGAAGTTGCTCTTCCTGCTCTCATGTCTGAGGTCTAGGAGGATTTTCCTCTTACTCCGGTAACACCAGGGAAAGACCATCTTAGTTCTATGGTACCCTCTCTAAGTAGTTTGGTCGCTTCCTTCGATTGGAGTCGATTCATAGGATACCACCTTCCTTCTTATGTGCCTTTTGAGATCACAATATAGGCCTCCCATGTGTTCATACCCAACACCATTATAGATGAAGGCATGTCTATTAGTATTCTATCTTCCACTATTTGGTAAGCTTTTGGTTCTCCATCACTTGTGCCTATTACGCAAAATCTATTGGAATTTAATAGAGGAACCAGTCAACCGTTAGGGATCTTTCTGAAGTTTCCTATTACTTTGGGAGGGAAAACCATCTATATAGACATAATGGTTGTTCCAGGCCCCTTGGATTTTAATTTACTCTTGGGGTGTGATTATGCATATGCCATGGGTGCACTTGTCTCTTCCCTCTTTCGTGTGATTTTTTTTCCACACAAAGGTCAGATCGTGACCATTGATCAACTTTAATTCTTTGGTCCTGATGTGGCAGCTGGCTCGCCATTGTCTCTTCTGGATCTTTATCTGCCAGTTGTATGTTCCCCGCCACAAGTTAATTATGTGGCTACCTGCCCCGTGCCTGCATTCAGTGATAGTGTCATTGTGCATCGTGTGCTGGGGGCATTGCGTCCTGATTTCTGAGATGTTGTTCTCCCATCAGATGAGAACCTCTTGGAAGCCATGAATTCTTATTCAACATGATGATTTCATCGGAGCAGAGTTCTTTCTCTTGTGTCAAGCTCCTTAAAAAATGAAACAAGCTTATTGGAGTAGAGTTCATTTTCTTGTGTCAAGCTCCTTAAAAAATGAAACAAGGTCTTTGGAGCATAATTCGTTTTTGTGTGTCAAGCTCCTTAAAAAATGAAACAAGGTATTTGGAGCATAGTTCATTTTCTTGTGTCAAGCTCCTTAAGAAATGAAATAAGCTCATCAGAGCATAGTTTTATTTCTTGTGTCAAGCTCCTTAAAAAATGAAACAAGCTCGTTAGAGCATAGTTCCTTTCCTTGTGTCAAGCTCCCTAAAAAATGAAACAAGATGTCATGAGGATGGTTTTTCTTCTATGTCAACCTCATTAAAAAAATAAATTAGCTCACGAGGATAGTTCTTTTAATGTGTCAACCTCGTTAAAAACAATGAAACACATTCCTGTTCGATTCAAGTCTTTGATACGATCTCATAAAATCTCAGTCGAGTCTTTCTCTTGATCTCATAATTTGAACCTTCACTCCATCTACCCTTCATATGGACTGAAGCTTGGGGGTATGTACCTCAAATTGAGTCACCATGCTGGGGGCATGCCCATTTTTCCCTGTTTTTCAAGCATAGTTTGTCTTTGTTTCAAGCTTGTGTAAAAATGAAACCAATCCCAAGCATAGTTTATCTTTGTTTCAAGATTGTAAAAATGAAACCAATTTCAAGCAGAGTTTCCTGATTTCAAGATTGTGTTACAATGAAACCATTCTTACTTTACCTCTCGTGATTTCCATTTTATCAGCCTATATTCCAGATGAACCTTGGTTGTCTCATTCCATCGTCACCATCTACTTGGCTGATCATATGCCTTCACTTGATTGCTTTACCCATTCCTGAGGAACCGTTTTAATGAGTGGTCTTGTTAGCTAGCCTCTTGACTTCTATCTTGTTATGAGAAGTTCCACCATCACCGGAACCAGTTGCTACGCTTAATACCATTCGTTCATTCAAGAGGAGACATCTCTCAGCTCTTTTGTGACTCTCTAAAACTGAAAAGATTGCCAAGACTCTTGTCGTTTTGAACTTGTTAAATGGCTGCGAAACGATATCTACCTAGTATACATTTACCCCTTTTTTGGGCTAGGATAGATTATTTACGAAAAAGGAATACCTTAGCCTATCGCGACTAAGAGGTTCTGTCAGATATTGTTTTCTACCTTTTCGGATCTGAGAGACTATCTACGAAAAGGGACATGTTGGAGTTTTCTTTTCCGCTTCTATTCAAACTCTCTAAACATGAAAATATGCCAAGTTATCCCTTTGTCAGACTTGTTAAACCCTGATGACATTTGACATCGTCACCATGAAGTTATTCGAGTTCCTCCTTCCTAGGGCTTGTAAAATGTAATAGGTTGGATTTGTCCGAAGGAAAAACTTATAGCATAAGCATATGCTATCCCCTTCAAGTTTGTTTTCAAAAATAATTGGGGTACTCACCAGAAATGGTGAGGGGAAATTGAACCGGTTAGTAGTTGTGTCAGCAGTATGTCGCTCTTGAACATGGCACTCATCTGCATTCGTGTCAGGTTGGGGATATCTCATTTCTTCATTTTTGCCTTCATGGGTTTGGGTAATCTGTTTTGACCTCTCCTCTGCTCTTTTCCACATCACCATGACCTCAGATCCTTTGATGTAAAATACTACCAAATCCAAAGTCGTGTCACTGATATGTTCAAGAGAAGTTTTCCTTTGCAGTTTCCAACCTCCCTCTGATTCTCTGTTGGTCCTGATTCACTTTCATCATATTCCTTTGTCTCGTGTCAATGATGTGGGAAAAATTATGGCCCTCCTTCCACCAGACCACTTCCTGTCGACTGCAGCTCATTATCCAGGAAGTTGGTCTAGAGACTCCCTACCGGTACCTTGGAGCTTGGATGCCTCAATGGCAGGTTCTTCACATTTGACGATATGTCCACATCATTAGCCTTTGATCGAGTGATTCTACGAGTGTTCGATGTCATCTCACTATTCACATATCGTGGATTTTACATGTTGTACATTGAGAACCATTGTCATTATTGGTGGTTTCTCTCGCACTTGTTAACAACTTTCATCATTGGCTAGTAATCAAGTGACTTTCTTGCATGTTCGACTTTAGATCACATATTCGCATGCTTGAATTTGTACTTCTTTGGGTCAATATGGAGCGTAAGACCTTGGGTTTTGTCTAATAAGATCCAGGCTGTGAGATATTGTGGTTTATCATGAATTTATTACATGACTCTTTAATTAGATGGTTGAGACCATACCTGAGTCTATTTATTGATCCTTACTACTGGATGGCTGCATCCATACCTTGGATCCCAGTTTATATGTACTCTATTATGGATGGCTGCACCCATGCCACATGTTCGTGTCTTAGAGATATTAGTTGTATTTTTAATTGCAGATCTTCATGCTTTAGGGGGAATTAGTTACACAAAATTTTGTCACTGCCCCTGCAATCCCCATTCCGAACATTGGAGGCTCATTACTATGACCAAAATAAAGTGTCATACCTTGCAAATACCATCATTTCATCCCTTGCCATGAGCTCAACATTCCTTCTGTTGACCATTTCCTGAACAGACCATCAGAAACACTTGTTTTTTTCTTGGCGCTGGTAGCCCGTTATGCCCTCGCGCCGATGAAGCAGATTAACACTGTCCCCTACACCAGCTGGCACTCTGTCTCAGTTAGCTTCCCACGCCAATCTCTTTATGGAAATTTTTTTTAAAATAGAGGCAAAATTTCCATCATAACAACTTTGTGGGCGAGTCATAGGGAGTGGTTCGACTGAATAACCACGGCCTTCCTCCTTTGGCCTCTTGTTTCCACCTTTTGGGGAAACCTCCCAAGGGATAAGGCCTCCCTTCCACCATAGTAGGGATCCCAACATCCTCCTCTCCCTCTATAAATACAACCATCTTCCATTGATGAGCTAGCTAAACTGAACATATCATAGCAGAAACGCTGGAGAGATTTCTGTTCATTTTGCTAGGAAAGATAAAAATGAAGAGTCCCTTATTGAGAGAGCTTAGGCTTATGCCTACATCCCGTCTGAATTCCCTAACATTCGTTGAGACATGATTCAACTGAACCTTGCTAAAGGAGGCTGCGGCGTCAAGGCTTGGTTGTAACTCTTTCTTCTGTTAATATATATGTATAACTATTTTCTGGTTCCCATTTTGCGTTGATGTGTTTTATTTGATGCAATATGCTTAACCCTCCTTGACTGGTTGGTAGTTATGAACGAGCTTGTTGTTTCGTATGTTGCTCTTATTTGTTGATCTTGTGTAGGTATCCAAGCATCGCTGCAGAAGGATCGTGACCTACCAAGACAGGAATTGAGAGGCCACCACTACAACAACCACGACGACATTGTTGGACTTTAGGTAGGTGGATCTACCTCGTCTGTTTCATTCATTAATTAGGAACCTACACTCTAGTTTGTCCTTTTGTTACTAGACCCACCCTAGGGCTAGAGGGATAGTCTCTATCTACAGAGAGGATTTACCTTCATAACACCATGTAGTCCCCATATTGTTATTATTGTGTCCCATAGAAGCCCATTATTGTCATTGTTGTGCCCTTACATTATTATGTCGAATCTGATTATATTGTGACCCCTTAGACTCATATATATAGAAATTAGGTTTTTTCATTTGAAGCATCAAATAATTATTCATTTATGTAATGTAAAGGAGGTTTCTCCCTCTAAGTGGATAATTTTTAAGTCATTGATCTATATTTTCTTCTATTTTGTGAGCTAGTTGCATAAAATTTGGTATCAGAGCTATGGATTCTAGGGTTTCACTTCTTGAAACATGTCATCTTGTAATTTTCGCTATAATTTGTTTTCTATGAAGCTTCAAAAGCATTAATTTAAAACACATGGAGTAAAAATATTAGTGAACTTCATGCTGGAATTTCATAGCTTGGTTCACTTTATTTTAGGAGATATGATCTGAGGAAGTTAGGGTTTTTGCAAGTTTCAAAATTCAGTCTCAAACAGGTGACCGAGGAAAAATCATCATAACTTTCATTTCAGACATAAAATTTGAATTCTATAAAAAGAGACCAAAAGTGAATGAAAAATAGAGTTTCCTATATTAATTTAAGAGGTAAATGTTTTAAAAATGAGATGTGCAATCCATTACAACTTCTCTCTACTAAATCATTCCATAATTAGGACATCGTGGGAAATTTGGAATAACTTTATCTTGAAGAATCAAAATTGGGTATGACCAATGGCATTGGAAAGAAGATTTAGAGGGATATTACAAGACCGAAGTTAAGATCTTGGATATCCAAAGTCGCAGAGATACAACAATTTCAATATCGAGTTCCCAAAAACAAAACAAAAAATATGTGTATTTTTTTATAAATTCCATAACGTTTTCTTGAAAAATCAGTTTGAAGTGATTCCAAAGGCATATTGAATAATAGATATTGTTAGCCATCTATAATTTTCACATATTCAAATATGGCTGAACAGGTCTTTATCCTTCAAGAAAAAATGTCATGCAAAATCTATGACTTCTTGAAGCCTCTCTGTGTTCTTTATCCTCAAGAAATCTATTCCATTGATAATCTTCATTCAAAATTCCTCAAGAAGCCCTACTGTTATAAAAGAAACTGTTTTCAGCCATTTTTTCCATCTTTTCACCTTCATAATTTCCTCCAAAATCCCTCCATTTTTCACTCATTTTCACTTATCCTAAAAATTCATCTCATTCCCCTAAAAATTCCATTTTATCCCTCATTTACCCTCATTTTCCCATAAAAACCCTTTAAATCATAAAAAATCCCTTTTTGTATGGTTTAAACCTATCCTTTTTATCCTACCAGAAGCTCTAAAAAACCTCATTTTTTTCCTTATTTCGCTCTTTTATATGAAATACGCCTTAAACGCTGTTTGGCTTACCCTTAGCCCCTTTTTTTGCCATAAGACTGTGCTATGTGCCCAAGTGCATCAGCCCATCAGCCCATTGGCTCATCGGCACATCGCAATTCCTATTTTTTCTTTCCCAGACCCCTACTCCACTGATATGTCGATCCTCTGATAAGATCGGTACCGTCCAATCCCCAAGATCCGACGACCATCGCATTTCACTCCCGCATTCCTTTTCTCGGCCGATGCGATCTACCGATCAAATCCTAGCTATTGATCTTGATCTCAGTCTAACGACCATCACTCCTCCTCGCTCCATCGCATCGGCCATCGCATATTTCATCGGGCTTCTTCCTTCCACTCTCTGCTGATGTCGCACCCCCGATAGACATTCCGTCGATGAAATCTCAACCGTCGATCTGCTTCCAGATCGGACGGCCTTCAGCACATCGCACTTCGCTCCTCCTACGCCCCATTCATTATTTTTTGCGTGGCTGCGATATAATCCCCACCGTCAATCTCTCCCAGGTCGGATGGCACAGGATCACTGCGGAGGCACCCCACTAGTGAAGATATTTTCGTACCCCCGGTCCCCCCGCAGTCGATCTTAGCCATCGATCTTCTCCAAGATTCGACAGCTACCAGCTAATGACATTGCTAGTCCCACCGCCCAATGCTCCACTCTACATTCTCCCCTTGTTTTAAATCCCCGCCGTAGATCTTGCCGATCCAACGACGATCATCACCCCTCCCACCTTTCGCCCTCTCGACCATTCTTTCTCGCCCACTCATTCCTTGGAGAAATCCTGGCTGTAGATCATCCCGATCTGATGGCTCTCACCCTACCCCCCTCTTCTCTTTCCTTTCATTCCCCGCTCCGTTGTTTTTATCGAGTCATCCTCACCATAGATCTAGAGCCTCAAGATCTAATCCGATGGTCGTTATACTCTCGACCCATCAAATTTTTCCCTCGTCTGACTACTCCACAGGGAAATATCCACCATGGATCTTCGAGATCCAATGAAAATCATCCATTCTCCATGTTCTCCCCCTCCATCTACCATTTTCCCCTGGAATAGATCACAACCGTTGATATTTACGATCTAACGGCTCCCGCTTAACCCCACCATTTCACCCCGCCAACCAATTTCTCTGCTACACAACAAAATTTTTGATGTTACCATCAGGCCCTACCATCCATCCATTGCACAACTCTTCAACATTCGCGTTGATTAATAGCTGTCGATCTAGATTTCCCAGATCAGACGGCCTCAAATCCTCTTCACGCCCGATTTTACCAAACCCTTCCATCGTGCAACTTCCACATGAAATGGGCGGTTTTTGGATGATACGTGTCACCTTCTAACCCGTATCATGTTCAATCGGCCCTTTACCGCTTACCTCCTTCTAGCCATGAGAAAACCACTGCCGGTTTCGCCCAAAACCGCCTTACGTCTACTCGCGCCCAAATTCAAATATTTCCTCTATTTCTTCCTGGTTTTGTTCACAGGACCTTTCTCTGCAATAACCCCTTCCTTTGCATCGTTCTATAACCCCTCCTTGAGCCTCTGAATCACCTTAATCACAAGTGTAGGGTTTTATTTAATAAATTGTTTATGTTGCAGGTTTTAATGGCGGACCGAAGTCTGCAGGTCATCCCACAGCCAATCCAAGTGGCCTTCTGTCTTTGAATAACGATCCAAAGACCAAATAAATAAAGAAAGGGATAAAGGGTCCAATTCAAAGCTCCATTTGACACTTCATGGCCATCGATGCATTCATAAAACCCTCCATCAATGGAATCAAAGAACCTATGCACACAGTAAACGAAGAAAAATCAGAGGAAATGACAAGAAATGAAGACAGGAGACCGAAGGGCTTAATCAAAGATTAAGTTTGTCAAAATAGAGATTAGCCCTTTTAAATCATGGATTAAAGATAAAATGTGAAAGATAAAGGCCAAAGGGTTGAGAAATAAATAAATGTTTTAACGGAAAACAGAGAAAAGACAGTGAGGCAGGTTAAACAAAGGTTAAAGGTTAAAGTAAAAAAACAAGAAGATCAAGAACTTAAACCGTACAGATTATGGATAAAGCACAGTGAAAGACAAAGGATTCAAAGCTAAATTAGTTAACACAGTAAAAAGGCCCAAAATATGATTAAAGAAGGCCTAAAGCAGAGTTAAGCCCAAAGTACTGTTTAGTGATGAAATGAAGGAAAATTAGGCTAAAAGGCCTCGAAAACATCAACGAAGGGAGAAGTTATTTCATTTGATAAATAAAACTGACACCTTTGGCCCACCCTTTATCTGTAAAGAAAATAAACAGTTATTAAACCAAATAATATATTTAAACTGTCAGGACAGTTATTATAAAGATGAGGATAAAGCCTCCAAGTCAACTTTTTCTCCTACAGTTAAGACTGAGTTATTAGCAAAGAAGTAGTTGCACACATGTTCCTACCTTAGGCCTTGCATGGTTTTCAAGGCTAGGAACATATTTACTTTTTCATTAATAACATTTTGAACCCTAGAAGAGTTCCACCTCCTCATTTGCAGTATAAATACTGCATTGGAACTCATTGTAAATGGATTTTGATGGCTGATGCTGGAATAATACATGGTCCTTCGAAGCTCTTGAAGACAAGTTGATGTCTGGGAAATCATGCATGATCCATTAGGGAAATTTTGAGGTTTAAAATGGGCCTCCTAAGGAAATTATAAAATAATAGTGGAAACAATAAAATATCATTTGATTACATCATCAAATTTTAGAGGGAAAAAGGAAAAACTGTTTTTTCAACTCATATTTTCAACTTATCTCCCTATGTGTTTACTCAAATTTTGAGCGGAAGCACTCGTTGGATGCATAATTTGATTCCTCATACAAAGAGTAGCCATGTTGCATACTTCAATGAACTCTTCTACCCGAAAAATGAGAAATACATGAAAAACGTGATTGCAATCACATTTTTTCATGTATTTCTCATTTTTCATGTAGCAGGGTTCATCGAAAGTATGTAACATGGGTACTCATTGCATGAGGAATTAAATTTTTCATCCAATGAGTAATCCTGCTCGAAATTTGAGTAAAAAATTATGGAGATAAGTTGAAAATAAGAGTTGAAAAAGTAGTTTTATTATTTTATTATTTTTTAATATTTGTACTTTTGTACTCCAAAATGGTGAATCATCCCCCATGGTTGACATGATCATCTTGAATCTTATTGGTTCTTATAACGTGTATTTTGGTTGTACATTTTTCTTAGGAGGCCCATTTTAGACCTCAAAATTCCCCTAATGTGATTTTCTTGTTGATGGAGAAGGATTGCTTGCAGGATCCATAGGCTTGGTTGATGGTGAAGTTTTCTTTTGTTTATGTTTTCTAGTTTTCCATTATGTTTTCCATCTTGCTATGTTGCAGTAGGAAAAATAATTTAGATTAAGAAAAGTTTTCTAAATGGCACCTTAAATATGTTTGTCCTTCACTGCCTTAATGTTTTCTTCTGCTTAGATACATTAGAGAAATCATTCATTTTCTCTCTAACAAGTTCTTAGCTTGTCCATTTCCTGAATAATTTAGATAAGTTAGCATCAATTATGATTTATGGTTAGCCCTGCATATTGTTGCCACTGAAATATTCTATTCTTGGAATCATCTCTTTAAAGCAGCTTTGTCTAGGTTTGTCAAATAATTCTGTTTAAAATCATGCTCTTTGCCTTTACTTAGCTAAATTTGTTTTAAGGAAACCTTATAGCTGTAACTTTGGATTTTAGAGTTTTCTCTCCTTCTATGGTTATAGTTACTTGTGTATCTTAAATTTTTTTCTGCTCTAGATGATAAAAGCTCTAAAAGTTGGATAAGTTTCTTACCTTTTCTGTGTTTTTATCTGAATGTTTATCTTGGTTAAATATATGTTTTTAGTCTAAAATCAAATGGATTAGGTTTTTCTTATGCATTTGATTCTCTTACTGTTCTTATCAATTTTCTAACTCCCTTAGTTTACAAGTATATAAAGGATTCGGTTTCAACCCTTTATTAGTTTGTTTTTCTCAACCTTTAATGTTCATTTCATAAATCCATCATAACCTTAAAGATCCACCAACCTAGTAAACTTGCCCTGCAAATGCTCTTAACACCATTGATAAACTTATCTGGACCTTTTTTGACTCCATTGCCCAATGACTTAACAATCTTCCATGTTTCCTATCTAAAATCTATCAAAGTATCCTACCCATCCAAAAACAATCAAGATACCTTGCACTTAACATCTAGCCTAAAATCAACTTTTTACAAGCATCAAGCTATATCCTTACAAACATATTGAGAGATCCCTCTTCTGAGACTAGGAGGGCTAGATCCTACACCTCTAAAGCTTGATTTGATGTTACCCTTGTCAATTTGTAACTCAATCAATCTAGCAAATTATGAGGAGCTAACATAGTGGCGATCACGATGGGACAAAGTTCATAGTAGCCTGAAAAACTCTTATATACTCATATACATCCCTATTTTGACTTAAAAACCAACCCATAGCTAGAGTAGAAACTAATTACTTCATCATCGTAGCAAGATAATGACTTCATTAACCTTAAGGCTGCATAAAGAAACTAAAAACCCAAAAGTACTCCCTAGATTGATTTTTTATCAAGAATTTGGTGGTGGACCATTGTATACATATCTTCGAAATTTCAAAAAACATCCACTTGGTGACTCCACTAGCCTCCAGTAGGCCTTCCTCATCCCACTAGTCCCATAGGTTGTTCTAGGATTGTGTCAAATCAGTCCAAAGCAGGTTTTAAGGCCTAGTTATACCTTGTGTGAATAAAGAGATATGGCTTCACGAAGGATCTATACCAGATCACACTCGGACCCAAATCCTCCTACTGTATTTGATAACCCAGAAAAGATTTTGTGGAAAAATCCTAAAGTTGGAAACTCACCCACTGTTAGGACCATCCATAGAGCAAGTTCTGCACCAGAACACCTTACAGTTTCACAAGATTCTCAGTTTGATTTGCACCATACCAAGAACCTATTTAGGACCAAGTCACAAATTAGGGTTGACCAAGCTGACTTTGAGCCCATAGATTTGCAGTAAAGCTCCAGTAGAGAAGCTTATCCTTCCACTCCACCTGATTTTCAGCTTCTACATCACTTCATCCCTTTTCATCTCAAATCTACTCAGAATTAGTCTTCCGGTCCAAGTACCTCAGCTACACCCATCCATACTAACAATGTGCAAACCACCTCACTCCATCCTCCTCCACCTCTCACAAATCCTCCCCTTGTAAATTATCCTTTGTTTCCTTTCTCTCCCATCATGGCAGCCTGGTATGCTCCACTGGCTCTACAACAACCACTATTACCTTTGCCAAATGACTATCAGTCCAAAATCCCTCACTTCTTAGGGACTGAATCCATTACTGCTCAAAAACATGTAGATAGAATTAATGATGCTTTTGACTATATGGAGATAGAAGAAGAAAACATAAAAAAGAGGATTTTTGCTCAAATCCTAGGGGGAGAACCCAAGAAATGGTTTAAAGACTTACCTCCCAACAGCATTCCTGATCTCCCTACTCTATACCAAATCTTTGTGAACAAATGGGAAATCAGGAAGAACCCCCTCCAAATTCTGTCCGAGTACAACAATCTTAAGAGAAATCTGGGAGAAGGTGTTCATGACTACTCCACTAGGTTTAACAGTGTTTACAACGCTCTCCCACCTCACATGAAACCTCTCCAAGGCTTCTCCTTAGTAAAATATCCCGAATGCTTTGATGCTGATATGGCTTATCAACTAAGGGAGAGAGATTACCAAACTCTAGAAGACATGCAAAAGGGGGCTGTAAGTGTAGAGGCCAATTTGATCGAGAAAAGGGCTAGGGTGAGATCAGAAAAAAGGGTGACTTATAGAGATGACACAACACCTAGACCCTCCTCTTCCGAAACCAAACATGAATCCATAGTTAAGACAATGGAGAAGATGATGGAAAAATTCAGTTTGAATGAGAGAACAACTCCTAGGGAAAATCAAGCCAATATTCAAAACAAAAATAGAAACCAGAATTTTAAAAGAGACCCTCCTCAAATCAGACAAAGAGAGAGTGACCAACAAATCAGACCCCCTTTCCAAGACAACTATGTAGATGAAGAAGAAAGAGAGCCTGAGCAGTTGGAAGAAGACCATGTAAATGTCATAGGTTCAGATGATGAGGATAACACATTCCTTACTGAAGAAGAACAAAGGATGTTTTCTTCAAAACCAAATGAGAAATCATATGAAGATTCTAAAGACTATAGATTAGGATTTGAGAATGCCATAATGGAAGTCCATAGGAAGTATAACCTTAGGAGCAAGAAGAGTCAAGATGTTCCTAAAACAGATCAGCCAAACACTGCTCTTAGAAAAACCTCTGAACCTATCCCTAAAAAGACAGCAGAAAACACAAATACTATTGCTAAGAAAACTGAACTAAACAAGCAAAAGACTAGCCAGCCTAGTAATGATTCAAACTGCCCTAGTACTTCAAATAGTGGCCCTAAAAAACCTTACTATCCAAACCATCAAATCAGAATCAAAAAATTAAAAATGTAGAAAATTTCATGGTTGATTAAACTGATGTAAATGCAATAAAGACACGTGCGCCTTTCAGTTTTGAGGGGGGGATTTCCAAAATCAAGATCACTATACCCCTCACTAAATTGGTAACCCAAGAGGTATATAGATCCATGATTTTCAAAGTGTTAAACATAAGCAAGGATACTGATACCTTAAACTTAACTGATGATAAACCAGAACTGTTTTTTGGTCTTGAAGTAGAGGGAAGATATCAAGAAGGAGCAGTCCCTCCTTTCTATGTCAGTTTAAACATACATGAATTTTTTTTGCATAATGCTATGCTAGACTCTGGTGCCTCACACAATCTCATGCCAAAGGTTGTGATGGAGAGATTGGGCCTAGAAATCACAAAGCCCTACAAAGACTTTTATGCTTTTGATTCCAGTAGGGTTAAGTGTCTGGGCTTAATCAAGGATCTGTGTGTCAATCTGGCACAAATTCCCGCTAAGAGTCTAGTCATGGATATAGTTGTGGTTGACATCCCCCCAAATTATGGCATGATTTTATGTAGATCATGGGGGGCCAAACTCTAGGGCATCCTTCAAATGGACATGACCTATGTCACCATCCCAGTCTTCAATCAAACAAGAAGATTGTACTGGAAATCCCACATGAAATACATGGTGAGTAACATAGATAGGAAAAATAACACACCAGTTTATTCCATTCACTCAAACCTCGACTCCTTCATCCTGTACAATGAAAATGACATAAGTGAACAAGTGAATGACAATGAGAGAGAACTAAGTCCCCCAGAACAATCAAACTAGCCCTCTAATCAAGAAAATGACTCCCAAAACTCTAGCAGCCCCAAAGTACAGAACATTGACAAAACTGAAATTGACACCCTTTGGCATATGAGCTTTGATGGTTCTTATGGTAAGGCCGGTTCAGGGGCTGGTGTTTGGATCCACATCACCAATGAAGGCCATTCCTATAGGTTATATTTTCAATGCACCAATAATGTTGCAGAGTATGAGGCCCTCCTCATTGGTCTATACTTACTTAAAAATATCAAAGCCAAGAAAATATTGATCCAAGGAGATTATGAACTAATAATCAATCAAATTAAGGGAGAATATTCAGCCAAGAACCCTAGGTTAATGGAATATAGAAATGCTGCCCTAGACCTTCTCAAAACCTTTGAGAAATATGAGCTTAATTTCATCACTAGGGCCCAAAACTACCTTGCTAATGAGCTTGCCTTTGCTGCCAGCAATTGCTCTTTACCTCATGAAAATAATCAATGCCTCATAAAAATAAAGAACATACCTACTGTACCAGACAACTTGAACCATTGGCAAGTGTTTGATAGTGATGACCAAATAGATGATTTTCTGCAATCCAAAAATGACTTTGCAAGTACCAAACAGAGTTTGATATTTGAAAGAAATAAGTCTGTTGAAAAGAAACTCGCAAAACAAAGATTCCCTTTGATGATGATATAGACCACCTTCAAAACCCTTGTGTTGCAGAAGTATTTGATAAATCAGATCAAAGAGAATTTGAAATTCTGTAGTACAAAGATGACACCTTGCTAAGAAGCCTTACACCACTAGAAGAGTTGTTTGATTTTAATGATGTAGCTAAAAAACCAAAGATAGAACCCACTGAAACAAATATAGAAGAGTGTAACATTAGAGGGATGAAAGAGCCTAAAGTAATCAAGCTGTCCAAAACTCTCCCATCTCACACAAAGCAGAAATACATTGAGCTTTTTACAGAATTTAAAGATGTGTTTGCTTGGGGGTATGAAGACTTGAAATCCTATGACACCAAAATCATCCAACATAAAATTCCTCTCAAAGAAAATCAGAAACCATTTAAACAAAAGTTGAGAAGAATAAACCCCCTTTTGTTACCCTCGGTTGAGAAATAAATCAAAAATATGTACGATGCCAGGATCATAGTCCCTGTCCGATACTCAAAATGGGTGTCCAACCTTGTGTTAGTTAGGAAGAAGACTAGGGAAATTAGGCTTTCTATTCACTTCAGAAATTTGAACAAAGCCTACTTGAAAGACAATTACCCTTTGCCTAAAATGGATCACAAACTCCAAAAAGTAGTTGGTTCACAAAGAATCTCATTGCTAGATGGCTTCTCGGGTTATAACCAAGTTCTAGTCTTTCTAAGTGACCAACTTAAAACTGCTTTCACTACACCTTGGGGTACTTTCATGTATGTTAAAATTCCATTCGGTTTAATGAATGCAAAGGCTACTTTCGAAAGGGAAATGGACATAGCTTTTTCAAAAGACATAGGTTACTTCATAGTCATATACCTTGATGACATCGTTGTCTACTCTAAGACTGATGAGGAGCACTTAGTCCAATTGAGAAAAGTATTTGAAAAATGTAGAAAGTATGGCCTGTCCCTAAATCCTAAGAAAACTTTGTTTGGCCTTCAAGAAGGAAAACTCTTAGGTCACATCATCTCTCAAGAAGGAATCAAGATAGATCCCAAAAGAATAGAAGGCATATTAAAAATCAGCCATCCTAGGAACATTAAAGAGCTGCAATCTTTCATTGGAAATATTAACTTTCTAAGAAGATTCATCCCTAACCTTGCTGAGGTCCTAAGAAATATCACAAATATGTTGAAAAAGGAAGTAGGAGTGAAGTGAAATATGGAAGCAAAACAATATTTTGAACTGGTAAAACAAACACTCACACAAACACCAATATTAATTAGCCCTGACTTAACCAAGGACTTTTACATTTTTTCCTTTGCCTCTAAACATACTGTGGCAGCAGTATTGTTGCAAAAGAACATCATGGGGCAAGAGAAGCCCGTAGCTTTCTTCAACAAAGCCTTAAGGGATGCCCCTCTAAATTATAACATTATGGAGAAACAAGCCTTTGCCTTAATCAAAGCTTTGAAGGATTTTAGAGTTTATATTTTGCATTCACATATCATAGCCTTTGTCCCAAACACGGTTGTCAAATATATACTTAATCAAGACCCTGATAGTAAAAGGGGCAAGTGGATTGCTACCATTTTAGAATATGACTTAGAGATCAAGCCCACCAAGCTCATCAAAGGGTAGGGATTAGCAAAACTCATGGCTGAGTCAAACTTCCAAGCTTTAGATATGAACATGGTTGATATTTTGGAAGAGATAGAAGAATGCAAAACACCATTCATTGAAGAAACATTCATGAGCTCTCCTTGGTATGCTGACATCATATATGTGTTGATCTGAATGCTCCTCCTTCTTTGTTAAAAACAAAAGCTATATTTTTCAAACAAAAGGCTTTCAATTATTGTATATTAGATGGAGTTTTGTATTGGAAAAATGCTGTTGGAATATTGCTTAAATGTTTACTTGAGGTTGATGCAGAAAAAATCATGCATGAGCTACATGAGGGAGAATGTGGAGGACATCTTAACTGGAAGACCACAGAAAACAAGATCCTCAGGGCTAGATACTTTTGGCACACCCTCTTCCCAAACACCCATAAGTTAGTCATGTCTTGCCAAAAGTGCCAAATATTTGATGGTAGGAGAAAACTCTTACCACTACCTTCGCAGCCTATCAGTGTTGAGGCTCCCTTTCAACAATGGGGTTTAGACTGCATTGGGGAAATTCACCCGTCTTCTTCAGCCCAACATAAGTGGATAGAAGCCATACCTTCTAGGAATGCTACTGACTCTATCATTATCAAGTTCCTTGAAACTAACATACTTTCCAGGTTTGGTTGTCCTAGAAAAATTATCATAGAGAATGTTGTTGCTTTCAAGTCTAAAAAAATGGTTGACTTCTATAATAAATATCATATCACATTGGGTCATTCTACTGCCTACTATCTCCAAGGGAATGGATTAGCTGAATCCTCCAACAAAAGCCTTGTCAATATTATCAAAAAACTGTTGGAGTAGAATCAGAAATCATGGCATAGTAAGCTTATTCATGCTTTATGGGTTGATAGATTAACCACCAAAAAATCAATAAATATGTCTCCCTATCAGCTAGTTTATGGTATGGATGCAGTCTTCCCAACATCCTCAGGAGTTCCAGTCATGAAACTTCTTCAAGAAGTAAAAACTAAAGATAATATAAAAGAACACAAATAGTCCAAGAGAATATCAAGAAGTTATTTGACGAGAGGACTAAAGAAAATGATTTCCAAGTTGGAAATGTAGTTCTAAAGTGGGATTCTAGAAGGGAAGAAAAGGGAAAACATGGAAAATTTGAGAATCTGTGGAAAGGGCCATACATCATTCATTCTATTAGAGGTCATAATGCATTCTTCTTGCAAGAACTGAATAAAGAAGATCTATTTGGAGGTCTTTTCAATGTCAGGATGCTCAAGCATTATTTCTGCCAAGAATCTTAGTTTCAAAACTTTTTCATTGTATATAACATTGCTTTTTAAATTTGAAAAAGAAAAACATAAAAACAATAGAGAAAGGAAAAAGAGGGCAGTTAGAAGAAAAGGTACAACGCCATACCCAAAAAAGAGAATTTCTGAAAGTGAGCTAGTCTAAATGCCACTAATAATTCCAAAATATATCTTGTTCAGTCATCTAGCCTAATCATGGCTGAACATGCTTTAAATTTATGTTGATAAGTTAGTAGAAACATTGATTGATAAGATTATTTCAGACTCAACTTGTCAAGAAGATTAGATTAGGATAATATGAATAAATTGGTTCCACATGCTCAAAACAGAACCAAAAGATAGGTAAAAATGCCTCACAAAGGACAAATCATGGCCTTATATTTCTGATTTAATTTTATGCAAAATAATGTTTGTGTGCAAGCTCAAATGCCACTACTTGTAATTATTCAATCATACAGCCTAAACATGATTGAGTAAATTTGAATTTCATGCTAATAGCTTAGTGAAGAAGATTGTCCAAACAATTTAATCTTGGCTTATCAGTAGAATATATTAGGATAGAAGAAAGAATGGTTCAAACATGCTCAAAATCTGAACCAAAGAAAAGAAAGAAAAAGATAGCTCTAAATAGATCAAAACCAGAGCTGGACAAAGAATAGAAGGATGTTTATAATTTTCAGATCTTAAGCCTTCACAATTTTGTTTTATTTTTCTGAAAATAAAGTCTATGTGCAGCTTGTACATAAAGCCATAGACACCATAGCAAATTAGACTGCTTAATCCTGATTTAGCTATGTTTTAAATTTCTATTTTAGAATATAGAGAATGCAGATCTGTCAAATAGCTTAATCTTGACAGATAGTAGTATATAGAAACAATGAGTTCAACTGTTTAATATGGACTCTCGGAAGAAATAATGATAGATTTAGGTTAGTTTTTCTTGTTTTGAAAAGAATAAAATGTTGATGTAGAAGGGTTTGCAAGTCCAAATGCACCTTATTGAAGAAAAAATACTAGGACATGAAGTAGGATTGGGTAGGTAGAGATGTTGTTTTAAAGGAGATTACATGTTGCAGATTAATAAAAGTTGTCTCTTTCAGAGAAAGATCAGCAAGAAATAAAATAGATTCTTCCCAATGGATGAGGCACTGGTATGCTGAAAACCAGAAGATTGATAACTGAGGTTCTGGACAACTAAAAAGACACCTGTCTTCCCCAGGTGGAGCCACTATTAGCCATCTATAATTTTGACATATTCAAAGATGGCTAAACAGGTCTTTAGCCTTCAAGAAACAAATTTCATGCAAAATATATGTGTTACACTAAAAATTGTCATCCTGACATTCTGCTATGGGTATGAGCTCATTATAACTCATACTTCCTCCTTTTGCAAGTCTAACATATCAGTTCTTCATATCAAGCCTTGAAAATCAGAGAAAAGTTCCTAAAAATCTCCTAAACTTTGGTATCGCACTTTCTCTATACATTGCCTGCAGGCCCGCACCTAATGTTCAGCTATCCTGTAGACCAAAACTGCACTTTCTATGTGTTATAGGTGCAGACTCCTGTAAAACTAAAAAAGGCGAGAAAGTAAAGTTAAAAAGATTGATTTGAGATTAATTCTAGAAGATTCTAGATGAGAATTTTCGGGAATAAGTACGCTTTGATAAGGTACATGTATCCCTTACCTTATGGAGCTAATCCTTTGATTTGAGGAGCTTATCCCTTTGAAGGAGGATTCTATCCCTTCATATTTGGAACAGAAAAACCTCCTCTTTTCCATTATAAAAAGAGGCATTGGATAGCCTCAAAGGGAGTTAGAAGCTTTAGAATATTTGAAGATAAGTGCTGTTGAGATTCAGACTCAGTTAAACAAGACTTTTGTGAGGAGAGATTACATACCTCTATTTGTCTTGATTGAAAGAGTGTAGAGCTTGTCAAAGTAGAGGAGACTCCTGCTTCGGACCTCGGGAAGGCCTGTGCAACATCAAGGCTCAGGTTGTAAGGTTTTCCTTCTTTTGAAATTAATACAAATATACTTATTTTTCTCAATAAGTTGTTTGTTAATGGTTTATTTCATAGATTCCTTGATCACTATGATAAGCATGGTTTATGATGATGTCTATACAGGTGCTATGTAATATTTTTCTTGTTTGTGACTACAGGTTTACAAGCGAAACTCCTTCAAGCACGCGAAGGATAACAACAACTTCAAACAAGCACTGGACATAAGGTAGGTCTTTTAACACCTATATAGAGCTTTTCATATATTATATATGCTTAGAGAAAGATTAGTCTATTTGGCTGTTTTTTGCTAGATACTTTTGGTACTAGGGAGATCGGTCTTGTCCGCAAGAACGATTTATCCGTTCAACAAATTGGCGACTCCACTGGGGAAGAACTTGTAGTGTTTTTTGGTTCTCTTTTATTTTGATTCGTGTAAACATTTTTCTTAGTTTTTGATTGATAGACATCTACCTGGGTAGTTTAGGTTTTCTCTGTTTTAGAAAATTTTCAAATCTTTAGTGTTTTTCTCTAATTTTTTCTGGGACCGCACTCTGTCCTCTTTTGACAGTGCGGGCGGTTTCACATCTTCTTTTAGTAAACAGTGCGGTACCGCACTTTGTACTTCTGGAAGCTTGCGGACCCTGTTTAAATTTTAGAAAAACTCTAGATTTCTTTCTTTAGTTTTTCTTTATTTTGATTTAGTATTTTGATTTCTGCCCAGATTGATTACTCTTTCTGTCAAAAACTTTCTATGAATGAATTCCAACAGTGTTGATGTTTTGATGATTTTCTAGAAGACTTTGCATTTTGGATTGCATTTCACTTGGTCTTTGTAGCAATTTGAAGCATTTGACATTTTGAAATACCTCAAATTACATCGGTTTTCTTTTCTTTTTGCTGAATCTGGCCTGCTTGTGAAATCATCTTTTATTGAGAAATAGAGCTACTTGTTTCTTTGCAAATATTCGAAAAATAACTTTGTTATTGGTTTTTGAATTTCATTTTTATAACACATAATTGAGTGTTTTTTATCTGTTTGTTATTATGGATGAATAGATCTTTAATTTGTTGAACAACTAAGTAAAACATTCTTCAAAAAATCTTAAAGCTTTTATTCATTTAGATTGTTTAAAAAAATTTTAGATCTCAAGATTAGTTTTATAGTTTTGAGTGCAAATTAGTAGATCTCAAAATTAGTTTTGAAGTTTTGAGTGCTTTTTAGAAATTTGTAGATCTCTTTTGAAGGAAAATTGTTTTTGTAGCTACAAGTTTTGAAAGAAAAGGGATTTCGTTGTGAGCTTCAATCATTTATTGGAAAAGACAAAAATATTTTCTTTCAATCATGTTTAAAGGAAGAATTGTTTATTAAAAGGATTGCATTCTCCAACTCTTTCTTTAGATAGAAGTTCATTGAAAGAAAAAGAATTGATTATCATTCTTAGGTGCATTTTTAGTGTTTTCGGAAATCGAGTCTTCACACCACCAAAGTTTCATTTCTGCACCCATTGACTTAAGAAACAGCTTTTAAAAGTAACGCTTAATTAAAATTCATCTAGAAATCTTTTCTTTTCTAGGGCTCTTATCACCAACATAGCTTAGGCTAGTATCTTGGAGTAGGGAGTAATTAACTCTCCAAGATAGTAAAAACAAAGAAGTAGACAAATCTTGCGGTAGGAAGAAATTCCAATTGTTGCATATATGCTCTAGGAAGCTCCTCTTAAAGGAGTCAAGCACGAGATCATATCTGAACCAATGAGGTAATCAATCCTTCCTCATTGGGAACGATAGAAGATATACACGTATTAACAACGGTAAACCTTGGATAGACCATTGTCGAGGAGCCTGGGGTCACTTGTTGGCATACCTTGGATTATTTCAAGGAGCCTTCAAGGGGATTGAGCTTTGTTACTCTGCCCTTGCGTGTGTATCGGATCTTAGACTGTTCCCCCAGGTATATTTGTTTCTGTTCGTAACCTTAGAGGCCATAATCTTTAGGATTCTTTCCTAAGGTGACGATGGAGGGAAGATCCCACTGTACCTGGAGCAGACGTCGGCTAGACTCACTTGGACTCTCCAGAGGGTTATCTTCACTCGAGATGGTATAGTAGAGAAACTTGCACCGGTCTATTTCATTAAGCAGGTTGTCGGGGTAACTTTTCCAATCGCCCTTTTCGTATTAAATTTCTACTAAGTTGGATTTCATCACCAACTAGTGTTTTTAGTACGGAAAGTTGTTGTTTGTGTGTGGTTTGAACTTTTAGATTTTTTAAGCGTATGATTCAACTGTTTGTTTCTTAGAAACTTTAGGTGTTTTCATTGAAATTTTCTTTGTTTGCGTGTGGTTAATTAAATTTTTTAATCGTGGCGGACTTACCAAGACAATCCTGGAGACTACAAGGGAAACCCCCTGAATATACACCAAGTCAACTTGAAGGGCTACGTGCTCTGGTATCATCTAGCAGCAGTAGGATTAGATCAACAGAAATTGGAACTTCATCCATTGTAATTCATCCTGATTATCAAACACCTACAACAGAATACATTCAAGAGCCGGTTTCAATTTCTGAAGTTACTAGTTATATTTCTCCTTCCAGTGAACTAGTTGATGAACCTGAAATCTCTGAACCTGAAACTGAACTTTCTGTTTTGGAAATATCCTCAGGATTTATTTCACCAACTTCTAGCGATCTTGGTTCACCTAGGGTAAGAAATATCGTCACTGAAGATCTTCCGGCTGGTCTTATTTCTATTGAAGAACTTACTAATCCAGAAGAAGATATATCTCTTCCTGACTCCCCTCAATCTTTAAATCTTAGGGAGCGTGAATCTATTTTCTACAGCCCTATTCGAACTAGTGCTTGGTATCTATCCTTAACAAAATTTTTAGAGAATCTGGGTCTTGCTTTTCATCCACCTCGAGTTCCATTTCATCCTACACCCAGAGGTTACTATCCGCCATCCATTATGGTAGGAGAGTCATCCATGTTTTCCCAGACTCCGGAATCATTTTTACACGGTGGTCCTTCTATTCCTTCGGGATACCAGGCTCTATCTGGTACTTTCTTAGGAGCAGCTCCTCAACCCATTGAATATGTGTTATCATCTGGTCCTAATGGTCTTAAAATTGAAACGTCGAATGTAGAGGAAATTTTTATGATGTCTGGTAATGTTCCCAATCCTCAACCACAAGGCAATCAGTTACCGCCTGGGGGGAAACCTCAAGGAAATCCGTTACCGCCTGAGGGGCAACCTCAGGGTAGTCAGTTACCGCCTGGAGGGAAACTTTCAAGTAGTCAGTTACCATCTAGAGGGAAACCTCAAGGTAGTCAGTTACCACCCGGGGCACAACCTCAAGGTAGCTTTTTCCCAGGACAAACTGTGGAATCATATTATTTTGGGGGACAACCCCAAGGACAGTACATACCTCAAGGGTATCAACCTTCAGGATAGTACATACCTCAAGGTCAACCCCAAACTTAATATGCTCCTCAGGGTCCTTATCAACCCCAGCCTCAGTACGCGCCTCAGGGTTATCAACCTCAAGGTCAGTACCCAATTCAAGGTTTCCAACAACCTTCTGCTCAACCATCTATTCAAGGAGTCGGAAAAGTACCACTTAATTATCAACCCTACGTTCAACCAGGTTATGGTCCTTATGTTCAACCTTCTGCGGGACAATACCCTGAAATGATGGTGTGGGATCTGTCCCAATATCAACAGCCTATGCAGCCTAATGTGCAGATGCCTTATCAACCTGGATAGCCATTGTTTTCTGGTCCAACCCAGCAACCTATCCAGCCAACTATTCAAACTCTTGCACCTAGTTCTGTTCAGCAGGCTGGGCCTAGTTCACCTCAGAATCCACCTCAAACTGCTGCAACCACTGCAACGACTGTTCAACATGTAACACCTGTTTCTGGAGTATCTGTAACCCCGAGTTTTGCTATCCCTGTATCCGTGCAAATTCCTCAAGTCTCTGTACCCCAGTCAGGACCTTCAGTTCAGACTTCGGTTCAGATACCTACAGGACAAACCGGTACAAGTACAGTTGTCACAAGTCAACCGCAATTCACGTATCAACCGTACCAGGGACAACCGTAATTCGGTCCCTATATACAAAATCCAAACTATCAGTATCAACTGTACCCTGGCTATACTTATCAACAGCCTCAACAACCCCAGTTTGGTATGATTAATCCTAGTTATCCGGGAGGTTACACAATTCCTAATGCAAATCCGATTCCTAGCTATCTTGGGTATCCACCTCCTGGAACTGCTTTGGCTACTCAAGGTTTTCGTGATCCTAACCGTCAATTACCATTTATAGCAACTTTATATTTACCTGACTTGACGTGCCTTACGAATGATCCAATTTTCTATTATCAAAATTGGCCGCCAATGCCACATAAGTTGCCCAGTGATATACCAAAATTCGAAGGTAATTCAGGAGAGGATCCATCGAATCACATCATGAATTATCACCTCTGGTGTGCATCTAATTCAATCATTGATGATTCGATTCGCTTACGTCTTTTCCAAATAACTCTTATTGGTCTTGCAGCCAAATGGTACATTGAGTTACCACAAGGCTTGTTTCATAACTTCAGTCAGTTAGCAACTGCCTTCTTGACTCATTTTCAGTTTCCAGTCAGATACGACAATGGCACGAAATTATTAACTTCGCTGAAACAATCCACATCTACGTATATTTCTGATCATATCCATGAATGTCGACGTAGGAGACGTTTGGTGAAAGTTTATATTCCGGATCATTTGGCAGAATGGTTTGTTAAATCATTGTTACCTAAGATTACTGAAGATGTAGCTAAGGCTGGTGTTGTTACTGAAGAGAAAGTAATTGCTCAAGCTCAATACCTTGACCTCGTTTATACGCAGTCAGGTACTTTACATGAAAAAATCCCAGACCTTCCAAAATAGGGTCAAATAGCTGCTGCTCCTTCAGGGTCTCATGCCGTTGACGGTATGATTGGTACGGTCAATTCTAAAAGCAAGAAGAAATCTTCAAAGAATTCTTCTCCTATTATAACTTTACCTGATTCCCCGAAAGGAGAATCTTCCCCCGAAGTTTCTGCCGATATTCATGTCGTAGAGACATCTACGACCAAATCTAAATCCGGTGGTAAAAAGAAAAGGATGAATAAAAACAAAAAGAATTCGAAAGAAAAAACTGATAAAAATGAATCCAATGACGAAAAACGTAAACCTCGCTATCCTTGTTTCATTTGTGAAGAGGATCATTTCACGAAAGAATGTCCATATCGAGCTGAAGTTACGAAATTCATTAAAGGATCGCAACAACCTGCTGTCTTGAAGGATCCTTTTCTGATTCAAGATAGTAAGATGGTTGGTTCTACCTCGACTACTTTTGAAGAACCTATTATGATGATGTCTCATGTAAGGGTTGTGACGCGATCGCAAGATTACGGTAGTAAGAATCCTGTTGATGGTAAAGAAGCATAATCTTCTAATGCAAACGCATCAACTACACCTCCTCCTGTTTCTGGTCTGCTATAGATCGAGAAACAAAATCCAGACTTAATAATCAAACCGCCTGCTAAAGGTGTTCTTCGTAAATCAACTTTCAATCCACATGCGAGAGCTGCTTAGAATTACAACATTGTTGAAGATTTAGCTATTTCTCCTTCAGCAATGTCGGCTTTGGAAGTGCTGCAATCATGCCCAGCACAGCGTAAATTGCTTTTGTCTGCTATAGGAGCTGTTGATATTCAGGATTCTAACCTTATAATCTTCAATTTAGAAAATAGTACACCTCATCTACCTCACCAAATGGCTTTCCAGATTCCAATGTTAATAAAAAACAGACCAATCTTTCAGACTGTGATTGATGAGGGAGCTTCAATGTGTATTATGTTGATTCAGTGTTGGAAATTGGTTGGTTCTCCTACACTTAACCAATCTCCGACGATTCTTAAGGCTTTTGATGGTCGAGGTTTTCAACCTTTTGGTATTTTGCAAGATTTACCCATAGGGGTCGAAGGTAAAATAGTAAATCTAGATGTGGAAGTGGTTGATGCCCCTCTAGATTACAACCTTCTCCTAGGTCGTAGTTGGTCTTATGCTATGACTGCTGTTGTTTCTTCGGTCTTTCGACTCATAAAATTTCCATATCAAGGAAAGATCGTTACAATAGATCATTTAACTTATTTTTCTTCCGACCCAGCCTCTACAGAAACAATCCAGCATGTTGGAAAAACAACTATCCCTTAAAAGGATGTTGGAGTAGGTTTGATTAAAGATTCTGGTTTACTAGGAACTTTTTCCTTTCCTCCTCCTAACGTATCGCCTTCTATTGCAAATATTCACATGATTTCGTCAGACACTGTTACGTTTGATGATCCTTGGATCATACCTTCCAACTCCGAGTTAGATTCATTTGATGGCATGATGCCTTTAAGTCCATTTGAAATTGCGTATTAGGCTGTACAGTCACTTTCCAACCCCTCTTCAACCGAAACTGATCCAATGAATGGGATCCATGAGGAATCACTTTCTATATCTAGTTCAGCCACAATGACATTTCCTGAACTTGTTCATACTGATGAGAAAATTTGTGAGTTTTTGTCTGTTGACAATTTACCATGGGAAGATCTACATCACCGATCTTCGTTTTTACCTGAGCTAGATCATTTTGAAGATGATTTCGCTTCAATTTTTACTGCTAAATATGTTAAAGAACCACAGAATCCTTTGCAAAATCCTGATTCTGAGTTAGATTTGGAAAATATATCTCGAACGGCTCCCATTGACATTTCAGTAAAACCAGGAATAATTGAAAACATTCATATAGGTGCTTGCTGTACTGAAGATGAAATTAAAGCTTGTAGAGCCCTATTTCAAGAATTCTGTGATGTGTTTACCTGGTCCTATGAAGAAATGCCAAGAATTGATCTGTCAATCATTGTACATGAAATTAAGACTTACCCATATGCTAAACATGTTCGTCAACGTCTACGTCAAATTCATCCTAGAAAATTTGCTGCTATTAAAGCAGAAGTTGAAAAATTACTTCGTGTAGGATTCATTTATCCAATCCCCTTAACGGATTGGGTATCGAATATTGTTCCTGTGACTAAAAAACAAGGGACAATAAGAGTATGTATCGATTATAGGGATATTAATAGAGCTTGTCCTCAGGACAATTATCGAACCCCCTATATCAATCAAATAATCGATGATTGTGTTGGAAGTGAAATGTTTTCCTTTATGGATGGCTTTTCCGGTTACAATCAAATAAACATACTCCCTGCTGATCAACCGAAAACAACTTTTATTTGTCCGTGGGGTACGTTTGCTTATTGTAAACTACTTTTTGGATTAAAGAACGCTGGAGCAACTTTTCAATGGGCAACGTCTTACACATTTCATGACATTAAGCACATTGTGTAGCCTTATCACGATGATTTACCTACTCATTCATCGCATAGGGCCGATCATCTCACTCATTTACGAGCTATCTTTATGAGATGTCGGCATTATCGAATTAGGCTGAATCCACACAAATGTGTTTTCTGTGTAGAATCGAGTCGTCTACTGGGATTTGTTGTTTCAAAAGCAGGCATTCGCGTCGATCCGTCGAAGGTCGAAGCTATTGTTAAATTGCCTCCTCCTTCGACTTTACGCCAACTCCAAAGTTTGCAGGGGAAAGCAAAATTTTTACGTCGATTCATTCCTAACTATGCCGAGCTTACAAAGGGTTTTACCCGATTGTTAAAAACAAAACATTCCATTCTTTTGGGATGAGATCGTTGATCGATCTTTTGATGCACTTAAACACGCGTTGACCCATGCACCGTTATTGCATCCTCCCAACTACAATCCGGATTAATTTTTGTACCTCGCCGCTTCTCATTCCACCATTGGAATGTTATTAGTTCAGGAAGATGAATCTCACAATGAACATGTGATTTACTATCTTATTCGAAATCTGCATCCGACTGAGATCAAATACACACATGTGGAGAAATTGGCCTTGACAGCTGTACAAGCTGTCCAAAGATTTAGACATTACATTTTGTTACGCAAAACCACAGTAATTTCTAACTATAACCCTATGATGTACATTTTGACTAAACAATTGCTAGGGGGCAAGTATTCCAAATGGATAGTCATCCTACAGGAATTTGACTTGGAATTTGAAAAATACAAGGCAAAGAAATATTTGGTTTTTGCGGAACTTATGTGTGATTTCCCCTCTACTGATACTGAAACAGTGGCAGAAGAGTCCATTGCGGACGAATCTTTGTTTCTTATCAGTACTATTGATCCATGGTATGGAGATATTATCATTTATCTACAAACCCAATCTTTTCGGCCTGAAATTTCACGATCTCAGCGACGGAAAATACGCTTCCAATCCCAACAGTATAATATTATTGGTGATACACTTTATCGTCGTGGAGCGGATTCTATTTTCCGATGCTGTCTTACTCATGATGAAGATAAAAATGTTTTAAATGATTTCCATTCTGGAGCATGTGGCGGTCATATGTCTGGGTATGCCACAGCCCAAAAGATATTGCGCGCTAGTTATTTCTAGCCATCGTTATTCAAAGATTGTATTTATGCGGTCCAGAAATGCCACAATTGTCAACTTTTTGATCGTAAAATGTGCGCGCCACCCGCTCCTCTTCACCCTATAATTGCTTTTGGTCCTTTCGCGAAATGGGGTATCGATTTTATTACATGTAACCCTCACTCGGCCGGGGGGCATGCGTAAATTATCTTAGCAGTAGATTATTTTACTAAGTGGGCCGAGGTGATGCCTACATTTTCGGCTGACGGCAAGACTGCTGCAAATTTCGTATTTAATCACATAATTGCTAGGTTTGGTGTTCCTCAAGCCATTATTATAGATCATGGAAGTCATTTTCGGAATGTCATGATGACTGAATTGACAGATCAACTTGGTCTGCGTCACGATAGTTCCACTCCGTATTATCCACAAGCCAATGGTCTGGTTGAAGCCATCAATAAAGTTTTAGTCACCATGATCAAACGCATTATTGGTATTCACAAGATGAATTAGCATTCCATGTTATTTTCAGCACTTTGGGCATATAGAACCTCGGTAAAAAAATCAACAGGTTTCACTCCCTTTCAACTCGTTTACGGTTTGGAAGTTATGTTGCCAATTGAATGCGAAATTTCGTCCTTAAAAATAGCCATAGAATTACTCCCAGCTACTTCTGAAGAGGAGAAACGTTTCTTATACTTGGCTCAACTAGATGAGAATCGACGAAACGCTGCAATAGAAAACGAGACTCATGTTAAACGAATTAAAGCTCAGTATGATAGAAGCGTGACCCCTCAAAATTTTTCAGAAGGAGACCTAGTCTTACTTTATGATCAAGCCAACGATAAGCTAGGAGCTGGGAAATTCGTGCCTATGTGGCATGGTCCTTTCATTGTCAAACGAAAGCTAGCAAAACGGGCCTATGAGTTGATAGATTTTGACAGTATCCCTTTGGTTAAACCCAGAAATGGGCTTTATCTAAAGCGATATTATGCTTAAAACTTGGTGTGGAGATTTTTTATTTAGATTATATTTCTTTACTGCTGGCGTGTCTTAGATTAGAAAAGTGTGCCTAAGTTTAGAAGTGTGTTTTTATCACTATTCCTACTTATCTGAGTTTTACTCCTGATATTGCAGATGTCGACCGACGTCTCTTCAAACCTACATTGGTTTTGCTGATGGTGCTTGTCGTAGTACATGGAAAATTTCTTCCGTAGCTTGGGTTATTTATTCACCCTCTGACGAGTTAATATCCATGCATGGGGTAAGCCTTGGTCAAACAACGAATAACATTGCCGAGTATAGTGCAGTGATTGAGTTATTATCTGAATCCATATCATTTGGAATTCAGAGTTTGATTGTTAGGTTGGATTCTGAACTTATTGTATTACAACTTAACAGGTTCTATACCATTAGGAATCCAGTGTTATTACGGTTATTTTTAAGAGTTCGTCTCTTGGAACGTGAATTTGATTATATCGAATATCAACATATTCCAAGACATTTAAATACATTAGCAGATGCAGTTTCTTCTAGTATGATAAATCAACATTTGCAATAATCAAAAAAGTAAATCAAACAACATCCATAACATGCACATAGATAGCCGGAAAATAGTGATATATCATAATATAGGAGTGTTTTCAAAAAATATACATTTTCTTCGATCATAGATCGGTAGAATGATAACACAAAAAGTCAAAATATGAGTCTACAATACGATCATCCCATCACTGATGGTGATCACGATAAGAGACCACTGCTCGAGCCACCCTACATAGGAACCTCCTAAAAGGTCCTGGAACACCAATCATGTATCTCTGTAATCTGAGTGGAATCTCATCTATGTCCGTCTCTGGAATATCTAGAGTCAGGCGCTCTAGGTGATGCTCTAAGTCAGACAAGATTTCCGCTGATTGGCCTGCTGGGGCTGGGGCTGGTGCAACTGCAGCTGGTTGTCTTCTGTCATAATGTTGGAGATGGGCTGGTCGTCGTGGGCCCACATCTGCATTCAAAAATTTTGGTTATTAGCTTCAAAGACGATCAAAAACTAAAAAAATTAGAACTTAGAAATTGTTGAAAATGATTTTACCTGATTCATCCCACTGTTCCCCGGCTGAGAGGGTCATCTCTCGGTCGCCACAGAAATCTATCCCGGCATATGTAAAGTCCTCTATGGTAAAAATTTGGCGATCCAGCCAATGAAAATATGAAGGAGGAAATCGAACAATTTCAGAGCCCTCAATACTGTGACGGGCCATCAGTGCGACCCAACGAGTCATCCTAGGTTCTCGAACTCGACCGGCATCAACACAAATACTCTACGGAGCTAGCATGGGGATCCTCTCTAGAGCGAAGGTAATGACAATGGATCCATATCCAAAGTTTTTTAGTTTACCATTCTTCGCTCTAGTCAATTGGCCTTTTATATTGGCCAACACAGCTTCGCACCAGTTGAAAATGGTGCCGCGAAAACAGTCCACAGCAATACGCATTTGGGAACCGGTAGCCACATGCAGCGCAACACTCCCACATAGTCTGGTAACAGTAAATGCAATAACTTTCAACTCGGGACGGATGATGTTTTTTATGTCAATCTGTTTGTCCCTAGGGTTTTCCTGAGCATTACAGAACTCTAGTTGAAGACTAGCGACAGACTGGCCACCTGGCCTAGTCCCAAATAGAGAAACTTGTTCGCCCCTTTTGGACAAACCAGTCAAAAAATAAATATCCTCCAGCTCAATTTCGAGCTGGTGGCCACCAATAATGAAACACTGGTCCTGCACATTCCACCTATTTACCAGCCATGTCAGGAGGTCTACATGTGCCCTCATGCCTTGGATGGCCCAGAATTTGTATATACCGCATGCTTTTAATGCTTTCATTGTGGGAAAATGGAGCATTGTGGCGTCATCCACGTCCTCATGTTTGTGTTATCTCCAAATCAATATCTTGTTACTCCTGCAATGCATAGAAACACAAGTTAGAACAATCTAATTTGGAAAATTTTGGGCGGCAAATGAGAAATTTGAGTTTTAAATTTAAACGTGTGGGGACCGCACTTAGCCTTTATAAACAGTGCGTAGAAACGCACGCGCTCTGTGTGATGAGTGCGGACCCACGACTTTTTTCTATATAGAAAAAATTCGGGGTCCGTAGGTACCATGTGTCTCACCTGCGGACCCCCGCGGGTGAATTTTTAAACCATATTTTTCCCTAAAAATAAAATCTAAAGCCTAAAACTGAATTGTAAATGGATGAAATACAAGATTAAGAGGTCGTGGATTACCTGGGACTGACGATTCTCGATTTCACTGGACGGATTTTCCAGAATCTTCACAGGAACTTTCTTACCCAAAATCTTTTTACTTTTCACTCTGAAACTGAACAGTAAAAATGAAATTGAAAAAGTCCTTTTTATAAGTTTTTTTGAATAGATGAATTTTTAATTTGTTTATTTTTCACTTTAAAAAGGGTATTTTTGAAAGCATTTTTACTTATCTTAAACAGGTATGTGTAATGTTTCAATTTTTTGTGCAGAAATTGGATTTTTCAGGAAAACTGATCATTTTTCAACAAAGAGCATACTTTTATCACTTTTTTGGACTCTTTCAAAAATTTACGAAAAAGCGAAACATTGGAGTCCTCTTTTAAGCCCTTTTCAGACTCTCTAAACATGAAAATATTGCCGAGCACTTGATTATTCGAACTCGTTAAAGTAAATGAATGATCGTCCCTTCAGTATAATTTTACCCCTTTTACGGACTGAAATGGACTATTTACGAAAAAGGTATACGTTGACTAATTACGGTCAATAGAGTTCTCTCCCGCATTATTTTATCCTTTTTCGGGCTCGAGAGACTAAATTTACGAAAAAGTACACCCATGGAGTTTTCTTAAGTTTTTTCTTCTGACTCCCTAAAATTGGAAAACACCAAGTTTCTCCTATACTGGACTCGTTAAAACTGAACAGTAAAGGACCTGTTCAATTTTAAAACAGGAACGAACCACTCCTTCTTAGGGTTCAAATCTTAAACTAAGTTGGACTCATCTGAAGGATGAGATTATAAGCAAGCAAATGTTATCCTCCTCAAGCTTGTCAAAAATAAAGAGTTACTTGCTAGAAATGGTGAGGGAAAAGAGAGAAAAATGGGCGTGTTTGTTGTATTTTGATTTTTCGAAAATCCAGTCAACCACTCTTGAACACGACACTTTCATTCACCTGGGTTGGGAAATCCTTTGCCTAACAGTTAATCAAACCACATTGAAAGTCTTCAACCGGTTTCTGGGTATTAGCTTTGGGTCAATTGTTACCAAGCCATCTGCAGTGTCGTTATGTGTTCAAGAGAACAGTTCAAATAAACCATTCATCTGCAAAATATCTGTCATCCATTTTTGACCATCCCTGAGTCAGTCCTTGCCAATATATTTTCAAAACTTGATCTATGATTTTGTGTTGTGGGCTTGCCTACGACGGATCACTTTCTATCGACGACAGCTCATTATCTAGGAAGTTGATCCAGAAATCGTCAGTACCTTGAAATCTGCATACCTTAATGGCAGGTTTCTCGCCTTCGACGACAGGTTGCATCATTGACCTTCGATCGAATGATTCCATGAGATGTTCGACTTCAGCTCATTCATTCACATTCCATGGATTGTACTGAGTACTTTGAGATCCATTGAAATTACTGGTGGTTTCTCTCACACTTGTTAACAGTTTACATCATTGACTGGTAATCAAGTGGTTTCTACCATGTTCGACTTCAACACATTTATTCACATGGATAGAATCGTACTAGTTTGAGATGCAGAAATCAAGACCCTGGATCTAGTTTCTACCATCCAGGCTGCGAGGAATTTGTTATCATTCATACAGTAGACTATTTATAAACAGATGGCTACGTCCACATTGTGTCTACACATGTATATACTATGATGTATTCAAAATCATTCCTGTATCAGAACAATTTAAGTTAGTTCTAGTTAGTTTTGATCTGAGTATGGGAATGCCTACCTCAATTATGATATGATTACATATATATATTTTGCATTGAATGTTTTTACAGGTTCCGATTGGGGTGTCCATAGGATGATCCTTGAAATGATAAAGTACTACACTCTTCATATATGACAGACTTCAGTTTCATCTATTCTAGACTTTGCACTTTAGGGGGCAATCTGTTACACTAAAAATTTTCATCCTGACATTCTGTTATGGGTATGAGCTCATTATAACTCATACTTCCTCCTTTTGCAAGTCTAACATATCAGTTCTTCATATCAAGCCTTGAAAATTAGAGAAAAGTTCCTAAAAATCTCCTAAACTTTGGTATCGCACTTTCTCTATACATTGCCTGCGGGCCCGCACCTAATGTTCAGCTATCTTGCGGACCAAAACCGCACTTTCTATGTGTTATAGGTGCAGACTCCTGTAAAACTAAAAAAGGCGAGAAAGTAAAGTTAAAAATATTGATTTGAGATTAATTCTAAAAGATTCTAGATGAGAATTTTCGGGAATAAGTACGCTTTGATAAGGTACATGTATCCCTTACCTTATGGAGCTAACCCCTTGATGTGAGGAGCTTATCCCTTTGAAGGAGGATTCTATCCCTTCATATTTGGAACTGAAAAACCTCCTCTTTTCCATTATAAAAGGAGGCATTGGATAGCCTCAAAGGGAGTTAGAAGCTTTAGAATATTTGAAGATAAGTGTTGTTGAGATTCAGACTCAGTTAAACAAGACTTTTGTGAGGAGAGATTACATACCTCTATTTGTCTTGATTGAAAGAGTGTAGAGCTTGTCAAAGTAGAGGAGACTCCTGCTTCGGACCCCGGGAAGGCCTGTGCAACATCAAGGCTCAGGTTGTAAGGTTTTCCTTCTTTTGAAATTAATACAAATGTACTCATTTTTCTCAATAAGCTGTTTGTTAATGGTTTATTTCATAAATTCCTTGATCACTATGATAAGCATGGTTTATGATGATGTCTATACAGGTGCTATGTAATACTTTTCTTGTTTGTGACTGCAGGTTTACAAGCGAAACTCCTTCAAGTGCGCGAAGGATAACAACAACTTCAAACAAGCACTGGACATAAGGTAGGTCTTTTAACACCTATATAGAGCTGTTCATATATTATATATGCTTAGAGAAAGATTATTCTATTTGGCTGTTTGTTGCTAGATACTTTTGGTACTAGGGAGATCGGTCTTGTCCGCAAGAACGATTTATCCGTCCAACAATATGACTTCTTGAAGCCTCTCTATGTTCTTTATCCTCAAGAAATCCATTCCATTGATAATATTCATTCAAAATTCCTCAAGAAGTCCTGTTGTTATAAAAGAAACTATTTTCAGCCATTTTTTCCATCTTTTCACCTTCATAATTTCCTCCAAATCCCTCCATTTTTCACTCATTTTCACTTATCCTACACATTCATCTCAGTCCCCTAAAAATTCCCTTTTATCCCTCATTTACCCTCATTTTCCCGTAAAAACCTTTTTTGTATGGTTTAAAGCTATCCTTTTTATCCTACTGGAAGCTCCAAAAAACCCAAAGAACCTCATTTTTTGCCTTATTCTGCTCTTTTATATGAAACAGGCCTTAAGCACTGTTCGGCTTAGCCTTAGCCCCTTTTTCCGCCATAATATTGTGCTCTGTGCCCAAGCGCATCGGCCCATCGGCACATCGCAATTCCTATTTTTTCTTTCCCAGACCCCTACTCCACTGATATGCCGATCCTACGATAAGATCGGGATTGTCCAATCCCCAAGATCCGACGGCCATCGCATTTCACTCCGGCATTCCTTTTCTCAGTCGATGCGATCTCTCAATCAAATCTTAGCCGTTGATCTTGATATCGATCTAACAGACATCGCTCCTCCTTGCTCCATCGCATCGGCCATTGCATATCGCATTGGGCTTCTGCCTTCCACTCTCTGTTGATGTCGCACCCCTGATAGACATTCCACTGATGAAATCTCAACCGTCGATCTGCTTCCAGATCGGACGGCCATTGGCACATCGCACTTCACTCCTCCTACGCCCCATTCATTCTTTTCTGTGTGTCTGTAATATAATCCCCACTGTTGATCTTTCCCAGGTCAGACTATGTAGGATCACTATGGAGGCACCCCACTGGCAAAGATCCTTCCGTACCCCCTGTCCCCCCGCGGTCGATCTTAGCCGTCGATCTTCTCCAAGATTCAACGGCTACCAGCTAATGACGTTGCTAGTCCCACCACCCACTTCTCTGCGCTACATTCTCCCCTTTTTTTAAATCCCCGCCGTAGATCTTGCCGATCCAACGGGGATCATCACCCCTCCCACCATTCTCCCTCTCGACCATTCTTTCTTGCCCACTCATTCCTTGGAGCAATCCTGGCCATAGATCATCCCGATCCAACGGCTCTCACCCAGCCCCCCTCTTCTCTTTCCTTTCCTTCCCCGCTCCGTTGTTTTTATCGATTCATCCTCACCATAGATCTAGAGCCTCAAGCTCCGATTCGATGGTCGTTATACTCCCGACCCATCAAATATTCCCCCCCATTTGACTACTCCACGGGGAAATCTCCACCGTGGATCTTCAAGATCCAACAGCCATCATCCGTTCTCCCTGTTCTCCCCCTCCATCTACCATTTCCCCCCAGAATAGATCGCAGTCGTTGATATTTATGATCCAACGGCTCCCGCTTAACCCACCATTTCACCTCGCCAACCAATTTCTCTGCTACACGAAAAAATTACTGACGTTACCATTGGGCCCCAACATCCATCCATCGCACAACTCTTCAACATTCATGCTGATTAATAGCCGTCGATCTGTATTGCCCAGATTAGACGACCTCAAATCCTCTTCATGCCCAATTTTTCCAAACCCTTCCATCGTGCAACTTCCACGCGAAATGGGAAATTTTTGGATGATATGTGTCACCTTCTAACCTGTATCACATTCGATCAGCCCTTTACCGCTTACCAAATTTTTGGCCATGCGAAAACCACTGCCAATTTCGCCCAAAACAGCCTTGCCTCTACTCGTGCCCAAATTCAAATATTTCCTCTGTTTCTTCCTGGTTTTGTTCATATAACCCTTCTCTGCAATAACCCCTTCCTCTGCATCGCTTTTTAACCCCTCCCCGAGCCTCTGAAGCAACTTAACCAAAAATGCATGGTTTTATTTAATAAATTGTTTATGTTGCAGGTTTTAATGGCAGACTGAAGTCTGCATGCCATCCCACAACCAATCCAAGTGGCCTTCTGTCTTTGGATAACAATCCAAAGACCAAATACATAAAGAAAGGGATAACGGGTCCGATTCAAAGCTCCATTCGACGCTTCATGGCCATCGATGCATTCATAAAACCCTCCATCAATGGAATCAAAGAAACTCTGCACACAGTAAACAACGAAAAGTCAGAGGAAATGATAAAGAAATGAAGACAGGAGACTGAAGGGCTTAATCAAAGATTAATTTTGTCGAAACAGAGATTAGCCCTTCTAAATCAAAGATTAAAGATAAAAGGCCGAAAGATAAAGGCCAAAGGGTTAAGAAATAAAAAAATGTTTTAACGGAAAACAAAGAAAAGACAGTGAGGCAGGTTAAACAAAGGTTAAAGGTTAAATTAAAAAACAAGAAGATCAAGAACTTAAACTGTGCAGATTATGGATAAAGTGTAGTGAAAGACAAAAGATTCAAAGCTAAATCAGTCAACACAGTAAAAAGGCCCAAAATATGATTAAAGAAGGCCTAAAGCAAAGTTAAGCCCAAAGTACTTTTAGTGATGAAATGAAGGAAAATTAGGCTAAAAGGCCTTGAAAACATCAAAGAAGAGAGCAGTTATTTCATTTGATAAATCAAACTGACACCTTTGGCCCACCCTTTATCTGTAAATAAAATAAGTAGTTATTACACCAAAGAATATATTTTAAACTGTCAGGACAATTATTATAAAGATGAGGATAAAGCCTCCAAGTCAAATTTTTCTCCTACAGTTAAGACAGAGTTATTAGCAGAGAAGTAGTTGCACACATGTTCCTACCTTAGGCCTTGCATGGTTTTCAAGGCTAGGAATGTATTTACTCTGTAATTAATAACATTTTGAACCCTAGAAGAGTTCCACCTCCTCATTTGTAGTATAAATACTGCATTGGAACTCATTGTAAATGTTGGATTTTGATGACTGATGCTGGAATAATACATAGTCCTTCGAAGCTCTTGAAGAGAAATTGATGTCTTGGAACTCATGCATGATCTGATTTGCTTGTTGATGGAGAAGGATTGCTTGTAGGATCCATAGGCTTTGTTGATGGTGAATTTTTCTTTTGTTTATGTTTTCTAGTTTTCCATTATGTTTTCCATCTTGCTATGTTGCAGTAGGACAAAGAATTTAGATTAAGAATTTTTTTCTAAATGGCACCTTAAATCTATTTGTCCTTCACTACCTTAATGTTTTCTTCTGCTTAGATACATTAGAGAAATCATTCATTTTCTCTCTAACATGTTCTTAGCTTGTCCATTTCCTGAATAATTTATATCAGTTAGCATCAATTATGATTTATTGTTAGCCCTACATATTGTTGCCACTGAAATATTTTGTTCTTGGAATCATCTCTTTAAAGTAGCTTTGTCTAGGTTTGTCAAAGAAGTCTGTTTAAAATCATGCTCTTTGCCTTTACTTAGCTAAATTTGTTTTAAG
Source organism: Pinus albicaulis (assembly GCA_034641835.2). Classification (NCBI taxonomy): domain Eukaryota; kingdom Viridiplantae; phylum Streptophyta; class Pinopsida; order Pinales; family Pinaceae; genus Pinus; species Pinus albicaulis. Next base: position 1,399,839,166 of record CM076579.1, on the reverse strand, counting down.
AAAACCTTATAGCTGTAACTTTGGATTTAGAGTTTTCTCTCCTTCTATGGTTATAGTTACTTGTGTATCTTAAATGTTTTTCTGCTCTAGATGGTAAAAGCTCTGAAAGTTGGATAAGTTTCTTACCTTTTCTATGTTTTTATCTGAATTTTTGTCTTGGTTAAATATCTATTTTCAGTCTGAAATCAAATGGATTAGGTTCTGCTTATGCCTTTGATTCTCTTGTTGTTCTTATCAATTTTCTAACTCCTTCAGTTTACAAGTATATAAGGGATTCGATTTCAACCCTTTATTAGTTTGTTGTTCTCAACCTTTAATGTCCATTTCATAAATCCATCATAACCTTAAAAGATCCACCAACCAAGTAAAATTTCCCTGCAAATGCTCTTAACACCATTGATAAACTTATCTGGACCTTGTTTGACTCCATTTCCCAATGACTTAACAATCTTCCATGTTTCCTATATAAAATATATCAAAGTATCCTACCCAACCAAAAAACAATCAAGATACCTTGCACTTAACATCTAGCCTAAAATTAACTTTTTACAAGCATCAAGCTATATCCTTAAAAACATATTGAGAGATCCCTCTATGAGACTAGGAGGGCTAGATCCTAGAACTCTAAAGCTTGGTTTGATGTTACCCGTGTCAATTTGTATCTCAATCAATCTAGAAAATTACGGGGAGCTAACAGATATCAGTATTGGGTTATAAAATTCCTCACAAAAAAAATAATTCCGCACCCATTAAGCCCTCCAAAATCTCTATTATGATGCATGAAGAGGAATAATTGTAGCATGATATCTCAAAATTATGGGACCAAGTGCAACAAATTTTTCTCTCACAAAGAGCAACAAAAGATGAACTGAAAGGTTAAATGGATGGTTTAAAGTCATACATGGAAGCTAATATGTATTGCATGGAAGCTAATATGGATGGTTTGAAGGATAGCATGGAAGCTAAGATGGAGGTTTTGAAAGCAGACATGGAAGGTCTGACAAATTTGTTTCAAGAAAGGATTCACGGTGGTGACAAGGTAATCCATGAAAATCATGATGAGGACAAAAGGAACATGAATTGTGTTTTTAGAAACTCTAATTTTGGGTTTAAGAACCACTACATTCCAAATATCGATATGAGTAAGTTTTATGGTAAGGATCAAGTAACATGGATACCATAAATGGAGCAATATTTTGATCTCAATTATGTGAAATACTCACAAAAAGTATGCATTGCAACTTTATATTTAGAACCCAATCAATTTTTATGGTATCGATGGTTTGTTCTCATAAAACACTTGTCATTTGGTCAATTTTTACGGAGGAAATGATATCACATTATGAGGATACAAAGAGCAACACCTTCTTTAGCTAGTTGATAAATATTAAACAAAAAGGTTCAATGGTAGAGCACATTGAGGACTTCAAAAATTGAATATCAGGATAACATATATTCTAGAGGAGCGTAGTGCTTATGTATTCATATGGATTTTAAAGGATAACATCCAACATGAGGTTCACCTTTGCGAAACTGATTCATTGGTGAAGGCATTCAAGGTGACAAGAAAATTTGAAAGAAAAATTATGGAAAAAAGGAAGTGTACCACTCACAAATATAAACATGGAAGTGTTGTTTCTCCTAGCCTTCCACAACCTAAAAGGTTGACACCACAACAATTGGAGGAAAAAATAGCAAAATGGATTTGTTATAGTTGTGATATAAAATACACTAAAGGTCATAAGTGCGTTGACGAGAAATTATTTTACGTAGATTGTGAAGAGGAGGAATAAAAGGAACAAAAAACATCAAAAGAGGAGGATATACACTAGGAACCAACCCCAAATAAAGAATAAATGAATCTGATCATATCTTGTAATGCATTGGAAGGAATTACCACTCATCAAACTCTCAAGATAGAAGGATATATCAAGAAGAGAAAGGTAATAGTGCTGATTGATTCACAAGTAAAATATTTTTGGATCACCATAAGTAGCTTTGATTAGTTATCCTTGAGGAAAATCCTAGGTATTCCTGAGGTCATGTAAATTCCTATATGATCCTGCTTTAGAAATTCATCACAGTTTTTAAGATTGAATTAATTTTCCTTGAACCACTCTTTTCCAGACCTCAAAATTTCAGTTGCATGTGAAATGGTATCAGGAGAAACAATAAAATTTAATATCCCACATTTGAAGCTCTGCTAATGAACAACATAATCATTGGACATCTATGCATGATATCCTAGCAGTTTTTGCCAAAAACTCAAACAACATGCATTTTTGAAATATTGTGAAAAGCTTGGGTCTTCCACAACCAGATTCATGTCCATGGGCTCATATTTGACTATAGAGCCACCTTTGTTTTCATTTTTATATGAAGCCATGCCCTCTAATACATTTTTGACCAACTTCAAACTTTGACACCTACAAAACTATCTAAGACAACAAACACCTTTCTTAAAAGAGGTAAAAACTAGCCTAAGACAACAACTAGAGAAGAAAAAAAAGTGAATACTGCTGGAAAAAGAGATTAAAAAACTTACAAGGATGAAAGGAAAAGTGTTTTTTTTCGAATAAGGTAAGGCTAAATTAGGAAAGAAATGTGAGAGGGAAAACAAAATGATGTAAGGTGTGATGATTACCACACATGCAATATGAAAAATGATGACTCATAACTGTAATGTACCATGATGAAAAAAGGAGTTATGACCACTAAAATGATGAAAATATATTGATCACCCCACCGTTAGCATAAAAACTAGAGTTCGTATCGATTTCAGTTAGTGGGAGGGCAGATTCGCTATAGAACTGTTAAGTAATTCTGTATCGAAAACAAGTTGTTTTACACAGAAAACACTCTGGACTTAGGAAAAAGGTGCCAAGTGTCATAAAATAACTCTATTAACCCATGCAATTGAATTTTTTGAATTTTAATTTGAAAATACCTTAATCACATGACCAATGACCATTTAGACATTTTGAAACTATATACAAAACATGAGATTTAATGAATTTCATGACTTTATTTCACCCTAATAACCTAACCTAACTCAAAAAGATATACATATAACAACCTATTTTTTATTAAGGATAACAGTGGCTCCACTAGGGATGTTGCGCCCTTATGGTGCAACAAAGAACCAACAACTCCAATGCCTTCCTTGAAAAAACCGAAAATTTTGAATTTGATGAAATCTTCTTCAAACTTTTATGGCCTTCTCCTCGGGCTCAAACTTGATGATATTATCACCTTTATTTGAAAATAAAATATCTGAGAATGGAATATATACAATGATGTGTATATCAACAAAATGAATTAAGAAGAGTAGTGTTTTAGAAACCTACCATTGACTGGTCCTCCTTCACACAACTACCCATTCATTTCTTCAAGTAAAAATTTGTTGTTCCCATGATATGTTGTTATCATAATAGGCCCTCTCCATATATTATCAATTTTTCCATGCTTCCCTTTATCTTCAATCCTGGCTTCCCATTTCAAAACCACATCTTGAACTTTAAAATTTTCCTCTTTTTTCTCCCTATCCAAAGTCTTTTTGACTCTATTTTGTGGCTATTGATGATTAGTGTACACTTCCTCTCTTTTTTATTTCAAAGAGATGAGCTTTATCCTTCTTTGGATTTCATTTGGTTCTTCTTCAAACCCTCGCAGTAAATGCATTACTGGAACTCTCAAGGAGGTTGGGAAAATTGCTTTAGTTCCATATACTAGCTCATAAGGAGATGTACCTATAGACCTCATAGTACAAATTCTATCAACCCACAAATAAAATTTTAAAATCAAATTCCATGAGCTTTTGTTTTCTTGCAAAACCTTCTTAATGATTCTGAATATGCTTTTATTTGATGATTCAGTTAAGCCATTACCTTGAGGGTAATATGCAGTGGAATGACCAAGAGTAATAAAATATTGATGACAAAAACTAGTCAATTTTTTAGACTTGGAATATTTAGCATTGTTAGTAATAATTTTCATGGGACAACCAAACCTTGACAGAATATTGTTTTCTAGAAAATGGATGATGACTGAGTCTATAGTTTTCCTTGTAGGGACAAATTCAATTCACTTGGTGAAGTAATCAGTGTCTATCAAGACCCATCGATGTTGGCTCGAGGATGCAGGGTGTATCTCACCAATGAAATCTAATCCCCAGTTTTGGAAAGGAGCTTCAACATATATGGGTTTCAGAGGTAAAGGCATTAGCTTCTTTTTTCCATAAAAAATTTGGCTTCATGATAGACAATAATATTTTTGTAGATGTCTTCAAACATATAAGGCCAATAGTATCCTTCTATGAGTATCTTATTTGCTGTAGCCTTCCAATAATGGTGTCCTCCATAATATCCCTTATGAAATTCATCAATTACTTTCTCAGACGCATCTTCTAATAAGCAGTTTAAGAGAATCCCACTAGTATCCCTCCAATATAAATTCTTGTTCAGAATACAATAAATTAGATAATTTAGCTTTAAAAATATGGATTTGGACTTGGTTAATTGAGGAGGATCTTTGTGATGTTGCAAAAAAATCCCTATACCACTCAGAAATAGTGATTTTTTCCTCTATAGGGATCAATTCCTCTTCTTCAACCACTTCTGAAAATTCTACAATGAAATTCATATCTAGGCAATCAAAGTTTGATTGTGCCATAAATTTTTCCAACCCTTGACCATTTACCAAATTGGTAGGCTTAATATCCACATCTTATTCCAACAAAGTGGAAATCCACTTATCTCTTTTGCCATCTAGATCAACTTGAGTCAGTATGTCTTTTAGCACAAAATTAGGCACAAAAGCCACAATTTGAGAACGTAGAATATAAATTTTCAAATATTTAAGCACCTTCGCTAAATGATATGCTTGTTTCTCCATAATGTTGTACTTTATTTCAAAGTTTTAAAGTGTTTTATTGAAGAAATAAATGGGTTTTTCATTACCTTGATGCCTCTTTTGCAATAACACTCCAACAATTATATGTTCAAAAGCGAAAGTAAAAACCATAAAATCCTTAGAAAAATTAGGACTTACGAGCACCGGGGCTTGGGTAAGGGCCTTATTGATCTGATCCAAAGATTGCTTTGCTTTTGTTGTCCATTTAATATCAGAATCCTTTCTAAGCATCTTAATAATATGCTTGACAATTTCTGCAAAATTAGGAATGAATATCCTAACAAAATTTACCTTACCTAGAAAGGATTGAATCTCTTTTATGTTTCTTAGAAAATATATCTTTTGTATGGCATTGAACCTACTTGGATCAATCCTTATTCCTTCCTTTGATATAATGTGACCCAATAACTTTCCAGTAGTCAAAGAAAAAACACTCTTATTAGGATTAAGAGAAATACGAAATTTTCTACATTTTTGCAGATTTTTTTGCAAGTTCTTGAGATGCTCTTCTGCCCTCTTTGAAAACACAGTGATATCATCCAATTAAACCACCACTGACCTATCCTTTTCTTTAGAAAATTCAATTTCCATCGCCCTTTGGAAATTCTCCCCTGCATTCATGAGGCCAAAGGGAATTTTGGCATACATAAATGTCCCCCATGGCGTAGTGAAGGCAGTTTTCTCTTGGTCATTCTGATGTAATAGTATCTAATTATAGCCTAAGAAACCATCAAGCATAGACATCCTTTGAGATCCAACAATGTTTTGCAGAATTAGATCCATTTTTGGAAGAGGATAATTGTCTTTAAGAGATACCTTATTCAAACTTCTGAAATCAATGCATATCCTAATCTCGCCATTCTTATTCCTTACATGTACCAAATTAGAAAGCCAGTTATAAAATCTCAATGGAGCAATGATTTTTGCATCAAACAACTTCTTACTTTTTTTTTCAATTAGTGGCATGAGAGAAGGCTTGATTCTCCTCAATTTCTATTTAAAAGGATTTTCATTTTCTTTGATTGGTATGGTGTGTTGAATAATGCTAGGATCACACCTCTTTAAGTTTGCATAAATCCATTCAAAAACATCAGTGTATGTTTTCATCAGATCAACATACCTTTGTATCACCTCTGAAGAAAGGAATTTGGACAACTTGATCATCTTGGGAATTTTTTTGGTACCAATGTTACAAATTTCAACCTCTTCATCATTAGCTTTCATATTTGGATACTTAAACACATCATTATGATCAAAAAAATTCTCAATGGGGATTAAGCCTTTACGAATTAAATTATTCTTCAGGTGGAGGACCTCCGGATTAGCTTTAGTGTCAGTAAACATGTTCTGCTGATCTACTTGAATGCTTTCAAATTCTTCTTTCAGCTCAAGAAAGTTTCTGACCTACTGATCACTATTAAACACTTGCCAATTGATAATATTATCATGGATAGCTGGTCTATGCATGATCTTAACTTCATATCTCTTTTTGGAATGAGTTGAGATGATAAACAATCTGGATGAAACAACCAAAGAATCAACTACAAAATTCAGGTTTCTAGCTTTGATAGTGAAACTATGTTCTTTGAAATTTTCAAGAAAATCAAGGATAAAATTTCTATAAGATCTCATTCTGACATCCTTAGTTCGATAATATCCTTCTACTTGCTTGATATCTAATTCAGAATCTCCACAAATTGAGATTTTATTTGCGCCTAAAACTTTCAAAGTTTCTCGACCCAAAAAAAAAGCCTCAACCATGTTGTTTGTACGGTCAAAGTTCAAATTGTAAGAATAAAATTTACTCTCATCACTAGGGATAATAATGCACATACCTGCACCAAATCCTTCTCTTCCAGCAGTGCCATCAAAGTGCAAGTTCCACCAACCACCTTCATTTTCCTCCTTAATTTTCTGACTTTATGCTTGCTGATTTTTTTCAATTTTATGATTTTCTGTCTCATTAGTGACCACATTGAACAAAATGGAAGACCCCAATTCAGTCTCTACTTCATAAATTGGAAATTTTGTGGTTTATATTTGCTACTAACCATATATTCCATCCTAGATTCTTTGTACAACCTCCTCTTCTCACCAAAGACTGGAATACTAGCATAAGTCATGCCTATTTGCATAGTTCCTTTAATTTTAGCAGCCCAAGATCTAGATAGAAGCATGCAAAATTTTGGAGGAATGTTAGCTACAACTATATCCATTAAAAATTTCTTAGCAGACACTTGAGCTAAGCCAACAACCACATCCTTAATGCGACCAATACACTGAACTCTTTTGGAATCAAAGGAAAATGAGTCTTTGTAAGTTTTGGTTATGTATAAACCCATTCTCTCCATGATCACCTTAGGCATTAAGTTTTGGGAGGCCCCTGAATCTAACATAGCATTATGTAAGGTCATGTCATGGATTTTAAGACTCACATAGAAATGTGGAACTTCTTCACTTTTCTCATCTTCCACTCTTGGTCCTAGGAAAATAGTAGGATGATCTTCTTGCAAATTTATAATGTCAGAAGGTCAAGGCTAAGTGTTAATCATATTGAAAATTTGGCTCCTATACTCAGTGACCTTAATGATCTCACCAAAAGGGACAACAATTTTGATCTTATAAGTATCATTTTCTAGATTGAAAACCAGTGGTGTTTTTTCAATCTCTTTACAATGGGGTGATGTGTCTTTCTTCTATTCAACTTGCTTTGGAGCATATTTCTTTGGCTGGCCTTTTTTGGCTGCAATAGGAGCATTTCTATTCCTCAAATTATATTGTTTTTGCATCTCAAAGATAGCATTTTGGTAGCCTTTCAAGTAATCATATTTCTTTTCATCTTCCCCTATGTCATGACTAGATTCATCATGTTCTTCTTTGGTTAAGAATATCCTTGACACATCCTCATCCAAACAGTGAATGATGTCTTCTTGAAATTCCGGTTGTGTTTCTTCCTCATCCCTTATATTTTGTTGAAAAGGGGGTTCAACATGTTGATCAGGTTTATTTCCATTGTCTCTTGGTCTCTGCTGGTTTTGAGGCCTCCTAAACTGAGGATTCCTAATATGTGTTTCTTCTTGTGCATCAGGTAGAGGATTAGTGCCAAGAGAAAGCCTATCCATAAGCCTCTCCATAGTTTTCATCATGGTATCAAATTTTACATCCAAAGACTCTTCTTCTTTTAATCTAGCTTTTCCCATTTTAGACCTCTGGGCTACAACCATATTTACCTCAACATTCAAAACATCATTTTTCATATCAACCAAAGAGGTAGATTCTCTCTCCCTTAATAAAATGGAAAAATCATAGTCAAAATATTCAGCATAATGTAATTGAGCATCTCCTGGAGGAGGTTTAATGTGAGTAGGGACAGAATCATAAAAATTATTCAATCTCTTAGAAAAATCTTGAACATATTCATCCGTAGATTTTTTCAAACTATCATATTCAGTCAAGGCTTGAAAATGGTTCACTTTACTCCCCCACTTTGTCAAAAAACTATCTTCTAATTGGTCCCAATTATGTAAAATCCTTGGGGCTAAAGATTTAAACCATTTTATTGCCTCACCTGTGAAACTCTGAGAAAACAACCTCATTTTCACATCATCATCATCCACCTCTTCTTGATCAATCAAATCATTAAGCTGGTCAACATTCTGCTCAGTAGTAATATCTTCTTCACTCCCAAAAGTTTTAATTCTAGTGGAGTACCCTTCTTCACTCCCAAAAGTTTTAATTCTAGTGGAATAGCAGGTAGGAAAAGAGGAGCATACCTAGCTGGACCTATAGGAGTAGGAGCTTTAGCCATAATTACAGTGATTGTACTACTTGAAAAAGAAGTGGATGGAATTATATTTTGACTAGGGGAAAAATAGTGAATGAGGATGAAATGATAGGATATTTTGAGGTGGGAATTTGGAGTTTAGAGACAAAATAACTCCACTCAAGTAAAGGGACACCAAACCTCCTTATTGACAAGAAATAAAAAGGATCTAGTTCTTTTAATTTTTCAAATGAATCTTGTTCCAGTGACAATTCATATGTGGAATTTCCCAAAACCCTTCTTTTTCTTCTTTTGACACAAGAGATGATGTATCAATTCCTAGTATTTGTATATCTAATATAATTTCAATCAATTCATTCTCAAATCTATATCTAAAAATAACTTCTTCTATCTTTTCATCAAAATTTTTATCTTCAAAACTTCAAACAACCTAGGAGGGAAAAGATGAAACTCTTGAATGATCTGGATTACCTGATTTTGATGAGCCTCCAATACCTCTAAGAATTATTTCTGGATTATCAACTATCTTAGGTGGGTTAGGATCTGGATTTATCCTTGTATGAATCTTCTTAGAATCCACCTTTAAGCTGAGAATCTCAGTGGAGTCATCAAGGTAGAATGCAACCTTGAATATTTCTGACCTCATGCTACCTCCAAGAGTTCAATAGTTTTGATTGAGAATAAATTTTCAGGAAAATGTAGCTTGAGGCTCCCGACATATGCACCAAAATTTTATCACCAAACTGAGGCTAATTGTGCTGCTCAATAGTCAATTCAATGTAGCTGTTTCAAACCACTTAGGGTTGGAAGTTAGCCCTTCCAACCAAAGAGGGATCTCTCAAGAAAATGTAGGATATTCAATAATGAAGCTTACAAATTAAGATGGCTAACTCTCATATGTATTTTGGATGTTTTTTTGTAGGTCAAATATGTGTGATGGCTACCATTGGGCATTGAGTTATTATGAAACTCAATTACATATAAACATAATTCATGGAAGCTGAGGCATATGATCTCTTAAAAAAATAACTTTGACAACAAACACGATGCATAAAGGAATTTGGAGCATAATAATTTATGAATTCCAAGTAATTATGCATGAAGTAAGTTGATTTGACATTGAATAGGTAAATGAGACAAACACATAAGAGCCCATAAAGAATCTCAGGTCTGAATTTTTTTTTATGCAAATGTATATTAACTAATTAGAGAAAATATTACAAGAATAACATTGGTCATAATATCGATCAACCTCCTTTAACTCTGAAATCCCCCTATTTATAGAGTGAAATTCCTTTTACATAAAGTTTTCCACTTGGGCTAGACCCTCGAAACTGCTGAAGAGATCTAATCCAAAAAGGAATTCATTACCTGGAGAGAAAATAGAGAAAATTCTGTTTAGAAGGAGTTTGTAACCTAAAAGGACTCTATCACTATTAACTTCATTAAAAAAATTTAAATAACCCATACATAATGATGCTTATCGAATCAAACAACTTTTCATGAGGTGGAAATAAACATGATCAAGTGATAAACTACCATGCTAGAATATAGGCTATGATGCTCAGAATTTTAGGATGTGTCATGTGTTGTTGAGGCGGCAAAAATGGTGAGCTAGCGACCATGTCACCTTCTTGTTGAGTGGAATTTATCAATGGATGTCTTTACTGATACTCTTCAACCTCTTCTGATGGATAATTTTCTCCCCTAAAAACATTAAGTGCTACAAAAATATAAAAATTCCACCTCGCTATAAAAACAAAGCAATAAAAGGCAAGTTTGTAGCGTTTTCCATTTAACACTTTCCGCACATTTTCTGACTTTGTTTCTTGTTGGATGATATTCATTAGGAAAAATGAGGTAAATACATGCTTTTACTCACCCCTATTATGATATATTTTGGAAATTTCACCTCAAAATATTCTTCAGCGAGTTCGTAGCAAAAACTCAGCTTTAAGCCTAGAGTTCTCTAAAAACTTGCCTGTCTTTTCCAGATTTTTAAATTTTCACTATTTACCTCCAAAAAACATGTCCAAAGCTATGTTAACTAATTTTATAGAGTATCCTAAGACAAAATTTGCCAAAAATATGTCTTACGATCTTTTAAGGGGCAGCAGGGTCATCCACTACAAACATTTTCAAACCCTTTTTCGTCAATTATGTCTGTACCATATCCATTTGGATTTCTAATTCTTTGACTTGGTCTTGTAGCTTCCTCCTCTTTGACTGTAACCACCTATTTATTTTCAAGGAATGTTTCATCATTCTATGCAATGGTAGTGTTCTTCTAATCATCTTCCTTGACCTTTCTACAACTTCATCATAAAAATAAATTTGTTTGCTCACTTCCTTTTTGAAATCTGTGAGCTGCTTCCTTTCTTGTTTAAAATCATCTAACTCCGGTTTATCTTCTAAAAATTATTCTTTGGATCCCTTCATTTTTTCTCTTAGAAGCTCCACTTCAGAATTTTCTTGAACCTTTTCTTTGCCTTTTCTTATCTTGATGACTTCTGCTTCAGCTGGGGATATCTCTATGATTTCTTCCCTTATTGATTGCTTCTTCTTTTCTATTTCTTTGTGAAATTTATCATATTTTCCTCTCTTTGATAGTTTTGACCTAGTGAATGGTTTCCTAGGTTTAAAGACAAATCCTGATTCTTCATTGGAAAAATCAAGCTTCTTTGTTGTAAGACCCTTCTTCTTGATTTTTGTTCCTTTAACCTCTACATGCTTTACAACAGGGGTTTCTTCAATATCATTTGCTTTCAATATGTCTTCAAGTTTTCCTTTTCCCTCTGTTTGAATTCTGGTGCTTTTTCTTAGAGCTCTTCTATCAATTTTGAGTTTGCTGCTTGTAGGGGTTTTGAGGTACCACTGTCTCCTGCAACTGATCAATCTCTACCTCCATTGGATCCACCATGGGCTGCACCTCTACCTCAGGTTCAACCTCTGCTTCAACTCTTGGTTCTTTTTCCTTCTTAGGAGTGTTTTTCTTTGACTTAGGTGTCCTTCTTGGAGTGAGAACATATACCTCATACCCACTTAAAAACAGAAAATTATCCCAATCCCTGTTCAATTTTTTCAACTCTCCCATAACTAAAATTTTTATTAAACCATGATGAAAAATGGAAGTATCATTGCTCTTAGGTTTTGATTTTACCTTGTCAGCCATCTTGCCTAAACTTATGAAGAGAAATAATGGAAGATCAAGAAGTTTTTTACCTATGAAATGAAGTTACAGTCTAAAATGATATTGGTAGATCATGTGAAATCTACCTTCACAAGTAAATATTTTTGGATCACCATAAGTAGCTTTGAGTAGTTATCCTTGAGGCAACTCCTGGGTATGCCTGAGGTCATGTCAATTCCTATATGCTCTTGCTTCATAAATTCATCACAAATTTGAAGCTTGAATTTTTTTTCCTTGAACCACTCTTCTCCAGACCTCGGTATTTGAGTTGCCTGTGCAATGGTCTTAGGAGAAACAATCAAACTTAAGATGCCCACATTTTAAGTTGTGCCAATGAAGTTGACAACAAAATCCTTGGACACTTGTGCATGATATCCCTGCATATTTTGGAAAACCCTAAAAAAAAATGTATTTATGAAAGCTTGTGAAAAGCTTGGGTCTTCCACAAATAGCTTCATGTCCATGGGCTCATATCTGACTACATAGCCTCCTTTGTTTAGCTTTTTATGTGAAGCCGTGCGCTCAAATACAACGCTGACCGGATTCAAACTTTGACACCTACAAAACTATCTAAGACAACAAACACCTTGCTTGACAGAGGTAACATCTAGCCTAAGACATCAACTAAAAAATAAGCAAAAGTGAAGACTGTTGGCAAAAGGGATTAAACAACTTAAAAGGATTAGAGGAAAATTGTTGTTGTTCGAATAAGGTAAGACTAAATTAGGAAAGAAAGATGAGAGGGAAAACGAAATGATGTAAGGTGTGATGATTACCATGCATGAAATATGACAAATGATGACTCATAACTATAATGTACCATGATGACAAAAGGAGTTCTAACCATTGAAAAGATGACATGATATTGATCACCCCACCGTTAGTAGAAAAACCGGAGTTTGTAGCGATTTCAGTCAATGGGAGGGCAGATTCGCTACGGAACTATCACGTAAGTCCATAGCGAAAAGAGGTTGTTTTACACAGAAAAATACTGCGGACTTAGGAAAAAGGTGCCAAGTGTCATAAAATAACTCTATTAACCCATGCAATTGATTTTTTTGAATTTTACTTTGACAAGACCTTAATCACATGACCAATGACCATTTATACCTTTTGAAACTATATACAAAACATGAAATTAAATGAATTTCATGACTTTATTTCACCCTAATAACCTAACCTAACTCAAAAAGACACACTTAGACCAACCTATTTGTTATTAAGGATAAAAATTTCCATTTTCAAACCCTTCCTTAGAAAATTTGTGTTAGTATTTTTTGATGTTATACTAATCTACAACAAGTCTTGGAAGGATCATGTTCAACATGTTGACAGGGTGCTCAAAATATTGGAGGAGAAACAATTATATGCAAAAACCTCCAAATGTTTCTTTGGAGTACAAGAGGTGGAATATTTGGGTCATATTGTATCTCATGAGGGTGTTAAGGTAGACCCTAAAAAATTAAATCAATTAAGGAATGGAAAATCCACACAACCATAAAGCATATTTGAGGGTTTCTCGCATTGACAGGGTATTATTTCAAGTTTGTTAAGAATTATGGGAGAAAATCGGTACCTCTAACATCATTACTGAAGAAAGATGCATTTTCTTGGACTCCAGAAACAACTAAGGCCTTTGAACATCTTAAAGAGGCAATGTGCCAAGCACCGGTCTTAGCTACACCAGACTTCACAAAAACCTTTATTGTGGAATGTGATGCCTCAGGAAATGGAATTGGTGTGATTTTAATGCAAGAAGGAAGACCCATTACTTTTGAAATTCATCCAATCAAAGGAAATTATTTACAGAAATCTATTTATGAGAAGGAAATGTAGGCAATACTACATGCACTAAAGCAATGATGACCTTACCTAATGGGAAGACACTTCGAGGTAAAAATAGATCATAATAGTATTAAATACATTTTGGAACAAATATTATCTTCAGAAGAGAAGCAAAATTGGGTCACAAAGATGTTGGCTAGTTATGACTTTGAAATCACCTACAAAAAAGGGAAGAAAAATGTTTTTGCAGATGCACTCTCAAGAAAGGATGAGGATGTGGAAGCATTTATTTGTGACATTTATATTATCCAATTTGAGTAGATAACCAAAGCAGGGAATGAATGGAAGAATATTGAAGAGGTGTGGGCACTCATTCAAAAGTTGCAGCAAGATCCCAGTACATTTGATACATTTAGCTCGAATAATGATTCATTATGTTACAAAAATTGCTTATATCTTTGTGAGAGTTCCCAACCCAAACAAAATATTATTTTGGAATTGAAACCTATCCCTTAGGAGGGCACTCAGGATTTTTAAAAATTTACCAAAGAGTTGAGAAGGAATTTTTTTGCGATGGCCTTAAATCTGATATTCAAAAGTTTTTGGTGTAATGTTTGGTTTGCCAACAAAATAAAGTTGAGACAATTAAGACCCCGAGCATGTTACAACCTTTATTCCAAGTCAATGTTGGGAGGATGTTTCAATGGATTTTATCTCAGTTTTACCCAAGTCCGAAGGAAAGAGTGTCATCATGGTGGTAATTGATCGACTTACTAAGTATGCACATTTTTGTGCATTATCTCATACATTTAAAGCTAGTACATTTTATACTTCATTTATGGAAACAATTCAAAAGCTACATGGAAATCAAAATCTTATTGTAAGCGATAGAGATCCCATTTTCACTGGAAATTTTTGGACGAAATTGTTTTCTTGTATGGGTACCTAATTAGCTCATAGCTCATCTCATCATCCTCAATCTGATGGGAAAAATGAGATTGTGAACAAATGTTTGGAAGGATATATTCGTTGCTTTGTATCTGATAAGCAAACACAATGGGTCAATTGGTTATCTCTGGTTGAATGGTGGTTTAACACTTCCTTCCATATTGCAGCAAAAACGACCCCATTTATGGAACTTTATGGATATCATCCACCGTCCATCACATAATATTTAAGAGAAAATTCTAAGGTTAAAGAAGTGGAATATCACATCGAGCATCAAAAACAAGTTCTCCAACTCTTAAAGGATAACCTCACTTTGGCACAGAATCGAATGAAATAACATGCAAATCAACATCGCAGCGAATTTTTTTTTGATGTAGGTGACTGGGTATTTTTACGGCTACAACCATACAAAAAAATTTACCTCAATCAAGCTAAGAAGGATAATAAATTATCACCAAAGTATTATGGTCCTTACAAGGTGTTGCAAAATATTGTTACTATGGAATACAAATTGGAGCTTCCTACATCTTCCCCAGTGCACCCAATTTTCCATGTTTCATGCTTAAAAAAGGTTACAGGTGACAAGCTCCCAGTTAAAACAATATTTCTAGAAATTTATGAGGAATGATAAATTATATTGGAACCTAAAACAATCATGGAAACAAGGACTCGACAACTAATAATTCGATCAATTTCTTAGTATCTCATCAACTCGAAGAACTTACCCACTGAAGATTCCACATGGGAGGATGTGCATTTTATACAGAAGCATTCAAAACTACTCAAGCGTTGAGGACAACAATTTTTTTAAGGAGAGGGGAATGTTAGGTCCCTACTACTATATCCCATTATTGTTATTGTTAATGTAGCCCCCTTATTGTTATTGTTATGCCCATGTAGTCCCCATATTGTTATTATTGTGCCACATAGAAGCCCATTATTGTTATTATTCTACCCTTACATTATTGTTATTATATCGACTTTGATTATAATGTGACCCCTTAGAATCCTATATATACAAAGTAGGTTTTTTAATTTGAATCATCCAAGAATATTAATTTATGTAATGTAAAGGAGGTTTACCCCTTGAAGTGGATAATTTTTAAGTCGTTGATATATATTTTCTTCTATTTTTTGATCTGGTTGCATAAAATCATTTGAAGAAATTTGTGAAATATGAAGGCATGTATTAGGAGGAAGGCCAAGAGTAAGTAAATCAACATCGAGATCGGTAATTCAAGTTGAACTTGGAAATTCACTTGATAACTTTAAAACAAAAATTCTTAGCAATCTAAGTGAACAATTATAAATGCTAAGAATGCAAAATGAGCAAAAACAGGATGTTTATATTTGTGGTATTCATGTAGAATCACATGCTACTAAATATTTTCCATCATTACCAAGGTTGAATAAATTTTACCAAGAGGACAGTGGAGCAAGTCAATCACCAAAACAACTATGTTATGTAGCTCCAAGAAGACAATGAAAGCCTAGTCAACCTGATATGATGCAATAACCCAATTAAAAATTTCAAGGTTATGCACATCCATATCAAAGTAATTGGAACAAACCCTTTCCTTGGAAACATTGGCCATCTCAACCCCAAAACCAATCTTGGGAAAAAGGTTGGCAAGGAACTTATGGGATAAATACACAATATCCTCAATATTTTCCTCAATATCCTCTATACCCAACTCCATGCTATCCCTACCATCCACCTTCACCACAATGACAACCTCAACTAAATCCATCTCAAAGATCCATTCCTACTCAACTACTTGTACCAAAATTTCAAAACCCAAACAACGAAGTCACTCAACCCACTTACAATGATGAGGTACAATACTTACAAACAATTCCACTTGATCTGAATGGTATTTATCTTAGCTCAGGAAGAAAATTGCAAAAAATATATTCTCTTGATGACATTGAAGTACAACATTTAAATGAGGAGACCAAATAATCATGAGCTACACTTGATGGAGAGCATTAGAGATTGAGAATGTTCCATCATGTTTACCATCAGATCCTCTATGTGTTCAAGAAAATAATCAACAAAAAGAAGAAGATATGAACGTTATGGTAGAAGAGGAGACAAATGTGCAAGTGAACCAAGGGCATCACAACTATATTGAAATATGGACTTTGTAAATCATTAAGATGGAAAAACACACTCTTCTTCAACAATTCCTAATCACATCTCAGTCAAATAATTTGGTCTCCAATATTCAGGTACATGTCAAAGCATATATTTCAAGCCTACACATGATTTTATCTGTCATATTGATGTGCACATGGATCCATTGGAAGTGTTCCTACACTTAAAAAAATATTTTGTTTTTTTAAGTATAGTAGGATAGAAAAAAGAAATACAAAATGAAATAGGAAAAAAAGGAAAAGAAAAATAAAAAAATAAAATCTCATGTGAAAACCTCCTTTGAGGCACCTGAGATTTCCTCATTGATTGAAAACCTCAATGTGGTAGTCAATGAGTTGGAAAAAAGAGAAAAAATAATAATATCCTTGGTGAAAACGTCTTTTGAGGCGCTTAGGCAGACCTACTAGTTGAAAACCTCATTGAGGAAACTATTAGGCATAGGAAAAAATGAAAACAAAATGAAAAAATGAAATATTCTTTTCCCAGGTATCTCTCTTTGGTGAATGCAGGTGATCTCCAACCTCTACTAGAAATAAAGACAGGTTAGAACCATAATAGAGAGCTGATAAAAAATATAATCAAGGGAATTCAAAGTTAAGATTTCAAATCCTTTGCCTAGATGCGACGATAGGACCAAGGCCATGTCAATCCATCATCCCCATCCATTTCCAACATCCACCTATCATTCTCAACCCTTTCCCATTCATTTTCTTTGTTGTCCTGAAGTGCTACAAGAAAGTTTCGTCTTGTTATAGGATTTTCAAAATACGAAGGAGATACATTTTTTTTACCATATCTCGAAAACTATGCATCCATTGGCCCATTTTTTCATGGGGAGATGCATATTGATGATAGTATCATGCTCAATAAATTTTAGCAAATTCCAGTGCATATTTTTTGAGAAATCAAACACCATCACCTACAACCATTTTTAATTTTTCTTGAGTTTCGTGCATCCATTAGCCAAGATTTTTTATGGGGATATGCAAGAAGATGATGGAAATATGCTAAAAATATTCAAGGTGAATACAATCTATCATTTGAGAGATATGGATCAAACAAGTATACTACATGATTGTCCTGTAGTGCTACACAATTGACCATAATTGCTACAGAATTATGATCGACATGGAGGAAAGGTTATTATCATATGTTTTACATGGGGGAATGGAAGCATAGGTACACCACACCACCATCAACCATCCTCCATGTTAGCACCAATTTTGTGCTTTCCTAAAGGATAAAAAGTTATGATTTTCAAACAATTGTGCAAGGGGTGTAAAGACCTATCAAATATTTTTGCATAAATTTCTATATAAGCCTAGGGACATGTCAAAAAAAGTAATTTCACCTAACCCTAAGATTTTCCTAAGACTTTTGCAACTAAATTAGACTATCTCAAGCCTACAACTAGCACTATGAAAATATTTCGCTGTGCGCTACGAAATATTTTTGTAGCGCCTATAGAAAGTTTAAAAATACAAAAGTTTTAAACCGTATTTCATATCATTTCAAGTTCCCAAACTATTTTTAAGAAGTTTAACCCATGTTAAACCTTGATGTTACATTTGGTGGGATTTCCAAGGCTTAGAGAAGGTTTTAAAACTAAACCCTAAAACTGTAGTTTTTTGTAAAAAGGTAATTTCCAGCAAACCCAAAAAATCTTGTTAGGGAGAAAAAATTTAGGGTTTATGAAAGAAAAAAAAAAAAGGAAGCGAAAACCAGTACAATAATATGAGAGATTAAAACATATAGGAATAGTAGACCAAAAGGGAAAACGTTCAAGCAAGAAGACAAAGGATATTAGTAGAGAAGTCGAACATAGGGTTTACTACTTTAGAAAACCTCATACTCGACCTACAATTAAGTTGAGGCTAGATTTTAAAGAAAGGTTAACCCTAAGCTGAAGGAAAAAATAATAATTGAAGAATAGGAAGATGGAAAATCTTCTAAAGGTAAGAAGAAATATGCAAGAAAGAGAAAAACAAAATTTGTAGAAACCCTAACAGTCAGCAAAGACATTCAAGAAAGTAATAAAAGGGTTACATTATCAAGGAAAAATCAAGACAAGTTGAGAATGATTTCTCAATCTACTGAAGCCATGGAAGAGTAAGCCAAATTTGTATTTTTTGTGAAACAATACCTTGATCTGAAAATAGGCGAATTTATTTTTCTGTGAAAACCCTAATTTTAACTAATATATTTCATGATACTTCGTTGAAACTTTTTGACAGTTAGGCCGACATAATATAGGACTGAATGATGATATATCATCAAGGTTTTTTGTGGATTGAAGGCACACACATTAGGTTCCTATGGTTTTGGTCAAATAATCAACAAGAATGAGAAATTGCAACACTCTATTTTTCCCTATTGTAGTCACCATCTTCAAGCACAATTTTCAAACAATTGAAAAGGAATTTTAAAAATACAAAAAAGGTTTATTTTTTGTAACAATTTCAGTTTTTACCTAGATATCATTGTTTGGAAAATATAACAGAATATTTGAGGCCTGTTTTCCAGATTTTGTAATTTTGTTTTTTCCTGTTTTAGTCACTATTTTCAAAATCCTTTTCTAAATATATGGAGATGAATTTTGGAAAACCAAAAAAGGTTTTCTGAGGAAACTGACCAAATAAAAAAATACTCTCTTAATTTTCTAACAAGTATCATGGTTTGATATATTCAGATGTATCTTTGAGGCTTATTTTTCCAGATTTTTAGAAATTATGTTTCCTATAAAAATGCCAATTCAGCAACTGAAGGCCACCTCATCAATTCAACTTGGGGATCAAATATTATCTCCCCCTTTATTATTTAAAATAGTAAACTAAAGATGGAGGAAGAGGTTTTTAGATCCATTTCTTTTGGATCTTGATGATTATTGTAATTAATATTTTACACAAATTGCAGATCTAAAACCTATGTAATTTTTCTATAAATTAAATGTAGAAGGAGGAGAAAGGGTTGGATTTTCAATTTTTGGAGAAGAAACTATTGCTTTGTTTTGTAATATTTTTTGAGTATTAATTATATCAAGTGCAGAAGTAAAGATTTCTTTCATACAAGAGATTCATGACAACGATGTTTTGAAGTTTGTCCCCTTCCTTATGTGTATGTGATTCCCTTCTCAGTTATTCATTTATGTGTAAATATTCTAAGTATTTAAACTGAAAGTACATGTTATGGAACTCATCCTTTGTTAGATTCTCTAAATGTGATCGATTGTTAATCCTTTTTTCCACTTTCATACTGCAAATATTATATTCACATATAAACATCATTTAGCTTGCCTCTCTTTCTTGGAGTATTTCATCAGTCACTAATAATATTTATAGACACTCATATTTGAATCCGTTTCCCAATAGTTGAGATTTATTCAACCCTACCCAACCAAACCCTATTTTGATACCACCTTACTGGAGATCTAGCCACCATTTGGGATTACAATTAGTTTCTAATCATTTAGTGATGAAAATTTCAGAGAGAGCCCTCTCTTGATTGAAGGGATTAGCCTTGAATCTATAATCCTGGTTTGAAAAGGTTACCTTAGGACTTCCTATTTTACAACCAATATGATATTTCTGATTGATAACACTCTATACCAATTAGCCACTTCTCCAACAAAATAATAATCTATTTCCATAAAAGAAAATCCGTTTCTACCACTCCTTTCATTATTTTCACCAAAACCAAAGCTTCTAATCATTTTCCATAAGTTTAACATGAATTATTAGAGTTTTTGGATGCATTTATGAAGTTTATTGTGATGATAAGGGGGTATGTGTGACTACTACAGGAAAGAACCCAATCCCTTAACAGTCTGCACAAACCCTCCGAAACCACAGTAAAAGGACTTGTAAGCACTAGGATGAAGAATTTACCACCATGAAGAATTGAGGGATCATCTCCTTGATCTTTGGTAGTCATGAAACTTCTGCAAGGATGCTACAAGGTCACTAATCATATCCAACAAAAACCTTTTATCCATGGTGGCACCTATATTTTGATCACATGAATCATGGAACTTCAATAAAATGAAAATATTCCATCCAATGAAAAAAATTGATGAAAGTGACATTTTGTACCTCAAATATAAGTCCCACAGCTTCATCAATGTTCCAATAGCCTCATTCAAGCATCGACAAGTCGTTTATCAACTACAACACTCACATCATGAGCATCTCAATAATAGTATTTTAGCCAGGGATGTGAAGCAGCAACAACGACAACAAAAACCTAGAAGACCTCCATATTCAAGGCTATGAACAATAGGACATCCAAATATTATCACATGCAACTTCAGTATTATCAAAGGAAACCTCCACATCTACAACAACATCCTACACAAGAAAAACATGCATGGTAAGGCACATGTATGGAACTCTTTAACATCACCCTTCGATCCTATTCTAACTTGAGAAAACATTAAAAGTATGAGAAGGAAATTTTTTTTACATCCATTTAATAGCAGGAAGCCCTGATCTTATCTAGCAAGTCGCTTGAATTTTCTCCAAAGGACACCCACCTGTGTGGGAGATAAATGAAATAAAAGTGAAGAAACACTTAAGAAAGTGGTATGTTATCATGGAGTATAAAAATTAGGTGGGGGCTAACTCATTTAACTCAAAGCACTCCAATTTATTTTTCATGCAATGAAAAAAAGAGAAAAAATGATAGAAAGAATACATACATACATACATACATACATACATACATACATCCATATATATATATATATATATATATATATATATATATATATATATATATATATATATGATATTTATATGTAAATGTGCTTAAGGTAGTTTAAATTGCAAGTGTTTAAAATTGAGTTTTTATGTGGTTTTATGTTAAATTATTATGCACATAAAGCATGAATTTAAAATATGAAATAGAAAAAAATAATAAACAAATAAACTATAAAATAACCACAACACAATAAGTGATGAAGGAGTTCAGCCCTCCTGGGCTACGTCTCCTGGTCCAGCTTCCAAAGGCTTGACCCTATTACATCAGTTTATAGTGCTCCAATAGCTTCAAAACCTATTCTATTAGCTTCATGACTATCCAAAACCCCTGTCTAGCCTCTTTCTGCTCCCAAAATGGTCAAAAACTGAATAAGTTATGAGTTTCCCTAGCTTTTCTTCTAGTCGCTCTACAATTTCCCCAAAATCTAGTACCGGTACTACATTTTCGCCCCAAACTCCACTAACAGAGCAACAGTTCGGCAGAAATTCAACGAAATTTGTGGGATTGTTAATTTCTCCATTAACTCTTAAAAACTGAATTTTGAACTATATAATGGTGGCCAAATTATTTTTTTAAATAAAAATTGGGCGGGGCCCTCTCCGCCTCCACGCCCGTGATTCTGTGCTAGCAGTCATATGGTATATATATGGGGGGTAGGGGCTAAGCCCTGGCCCCTTACCCCATAGCCTATGCCAACAACACTTAAATATAAGTTGCGTTGTTGGTTTAACAAGGACCATGGTTAGCCCATACGGTTAAGGTGTTGTGCTGTTTGCAAAGAGGTTGGAGGTTTGAATCGCATGGAGTCTAGTTCAGAATTCCAACCAAATTTTGGTGGCCCCCGTGCTACCATGTGGCAGCCTTTGGTTGGGTCACATGGCAGCTTGTGGTTGGCCACCAATCCACCAATGAAAAATTCCCAAATCAACGCCAATGACCTTTTGAAAAGTGGAAAAATATTATTGGCCCAATGAAGCCCAGTCAATGATGCCCAGTCATCAGGCCTAGTTAGCTGTACGGACTGTTGACTGGGAAACCTGCACAACTTTTGCTAATTTTTTTCCTGTTTGGGAAAACAAACAAAACTCGTTTTCGGGAGCATACAGTGTCATTTTTCCGCGAAACGAGTTGCTCCAGATTCAGAACGACGAGATCTATGCCAGTGCATATGTTTCGAGCCATTATGAAAACTTTCATTTTTGAGCATATTTTTTAGCACCACAGATATATATATATATATATATATATATATATATATATATATATATATATATAGGTGGACCCTGGTACCACCTCTTGGCATGTAAATATTAGTTGCTATATGATTCAAAACAGGTTTCTACAGGATAAAAAAAGGTTGCTACAGGATTGAGATAGTCTGTTGTAGGAAGGAACAAAGGTGTTATGGGAAAGAAAAAATTTGCTACATGATGAAGAAAAAATGCTACAAGAAGGGGAAAAAACAACTCAAGAAGAGCGAGAAGGTCCACAAGGAATTCAAGAGCCCACTTTGTAACACCCCCTTCCCACATCTACCCAAGCAACCCACCAACCAGGGTAAATATGAGACGAGAGACTACTGTAATGAGATTAAACCTCCTAGGTTACCTATCCATGACAAACATTTTTTCAAACATGTCACAAATATGAAAGCTACATGTATAAACAACAAAAATGAGCATAGGGGTCTCATACTTATCTGAGAATCGCTAAGAATCATTTCTCCCATACATCGTAAGCTACAATATAATATATTTGACCATAGACATATTATGCATTCATTTACAAGTAAAAACATGGAGAGAGACATATACCATCACTTTCAACATACATGTTTATAACCAACATAATAACAAAAGAAATACAATGGATACAACAACAATAGAATCCACATAATAACCAATACATTTTCATACCAAATACAAAAGTAATGCGCTTCTCATTTATGGATATAAAAACCAACCAGAGATGGGACTTCCACATTCCACTCGACCATAGATTGGCTGAGCCAAATCTCTCTTCAACCAATCACCCCTGTGCCATATTCCAAGCATGAATGTGGGACTCAAACCAAAAGAACCAACCAGGGCATCCCAAGACTAAACCACCTCAACCTCATCAATAGAAATGAGGCTTTACTGTGATCCATCTTGGATCACTAGGCCAACACAATAAACATGTCATAACTAACTTTACCATGATATACACTCGATCACTACGCCAACACAAGCATGGATATCATTGGTTTCTCTCTACCTAAACCGTGAGGAATTTTCCTGTCTCCTCATATCTCAGGCTTTACCACAACCTACAGTTTGAATCAGGGGTCACTAGGCCCTAAAATAAGACATATTCTTTAGGCTTTACCATATATCCAAAATTCGAGATTCCTAGGTCTGATGGAGAGAAAATCACCTCTATGCTTCATGGTATATACCACCATTCACTGGTTGAGGATTCCTAGGCCCACCAAGGCAACACACTATCCGACTTTACTACAACCCACATTCTAGTTCATGGGTTACTAGGCCATGTGTCATATCAATTCAAAGATCCACCCCACTCAGCTTCGACTCCATTAGGTAATCCAGCTAAACCAAAACATGAGGACTCCACAACACCATGGTTATCTGGAAATGGAAAGGCTAGGATGAAAAAACTGTCACACCTGGAAAAAACCCATGCAAAGATAGAAAATAACCACATGCAATACCATGAATGCCATATCTAGAAAGGAAAACACACATGCAAATCAATACCTACAAGGAATCCTATTGTAGTTACTTTATTCTTGCTCCTTGCTTGCTTCCTCCTTTTTCCTGATTTCTTGCCATTCTTGTTCCAATGCCCAAGTGCTCCAAGAAACTCTAAGTGTCCAAGGGTGAGAGAGAGAGAGAGAATAATGAGAGAGCTCCAAAAATGCACTGACAAAAGGTACCAATTGATCCTTAGAAGCCTTTTTATAGAAGAGGCCTCTATTTCCTTCATTCTCCTCCTCACATGAAACCTGCGACCTTTCAACTCCCTTTTCTCCTAATTTCCATTATTTTCATAAATAAATGTGCCAAATATGCAAATTTTCCTTTCCAAAGCTTTTGTCATTTCCTTTTCCAATTTTATTGGCCATATTAACCAAAGTGAACACCTAATATGATTTTTTTCCCAACATTCAGCTTGGAATAAGTGTCCCATCAACCGTGGTTATTATTTTTAACTTTATTACTTGGAATTTTAACTATGGTTGTTACATAAGCCTCCCTCTTGGGGGACACCATCCTCGGTGTTCAATCACACATATACCTCAGCAAAATTGTTGGAAGACAACATAATTCTCATGGAGATTTATATCATAGCTCGATGTAGTATTCAGAATGATCACCCGGCTTAAAAGCAATCCATCATGAAAACATAACAACATGACATCATAACAACATGTTGAATATAGTAACATGACACCCATACTGCTTATTGGAGCTTTATAACATATATCATGGCGGTATTTACATCCATACACATATGTACATATACCCAAACATCACATCTAAACATATATCAAAACATCACCAAAACATATGCCAAACATATACCGACATCACACCAAAACTGATTTACCTCAACTAGAAAATAAGGAAGGACACATAGCCCCCATCTGATCCACCATCTCCCATGTAGCTTCATCGGGCCCAATGTGCTTCCATTTCACTTTAAATTTCTCTATTACTTGGTTCCAAAGCATGAGCACCTTTTTCTATAATATACACTAAGGCTCCAGTTGGAATTCTCCATCAGGTTCCACTTGCAATACAAACCAGTGAATCACATGATAAAAATATTTAACATACTTCTTAAGCAATGATATATGAAAAACATCAAGTACTTTCACTATGGAAGGTAATGCAAATCGATAGGACACTAGTTCGATCCTCTCAATGATATTGAAGGGTCCAAAACACTGTGGTGTCAACTTGGAACATGATCCAATATGTAAGGAGCTCTTCTTGGGCTTGATACAAAAGTACACATGATCCCCAACCTGAAACTCCTTGAACAACCCATTCCAATATTCATAACTCTTTTTCCTATCCTTCACTACTTTCAAGTTCTTCTTGATCACCTGTATTTCCTGTTCCTTGCCTACCAACATCTCTGGTGCAATAAATACCCTATTAACCAAATCACTCCAAATGATAGTGGTGTTATGACTCCTCCCATACATAGCCTTAAAAAGAATCATCTTCAATGACTCCTGATACTCGTTGTTGTAGGTGAACTCTACAAGTGGAAGATATTCTTCCCACTTGCGTTATTGATGCATCACATACATCCTCAACATATCCTCTAATATTATGTTGACCCTCTATGTTTTTCCATATGTCTGTGGGTGATAAGATGTGTTGAAGGCCAACTCAGTGCCCAAACCTACAAACAACTCCTTCCAAAACTTGGAAGTGAAATTTGCATCCCTATTAGGAACAATATTCTTTGGAACACCATGCAATGTGACTATGTCCCTAATGAAAACCTATGATACATCACTAGCTGAATATGTAGTATTCAATGGAATGAAATGTGCAACCTTTGTCAACTTTTCCACAACAAAAATGATGGAATCATGTTGTCTATATGTCTTATGAAAACCTATGATGAAGTCCATGGAAATTACCTCCCATTTCCACTCTTGAATCACAATCTATTGTAGCAGTCCACCCAGATGTTTACACTCTATATTAACCATATGAAAATCCAAACATATGGCTTATAACACTGCCACATCCTTCTTTATATTTGGCCAATAATAGAATCTATTCACTGTAGTCAATTCCTTCTTGTAGTCTGGGTGACCCAAATATGGTTTCACATGAAAATCCCTCAATATCACCTTCTTGATCTCACTGTTGTCTGGTATAGATATATTGTCTCTAAATCTAACCAACCCATATGCTGTGAGATGATATTCCAAATCCTATACGCATGTACCTGTACCTATACTTGTACTTAAACCTGTACCTATACCTATACTACCACCTGTACTACTACCTGTACCCTACTACAACTTGTGCAAAATATCCATATACCTATGATCTTGTTGACCTACCTACAAGATCCTATCTTGTAAGTCTATCCCATAGGATCTCATCGCTGCTATGTGATTTACCTCTACCCTCCTGCTAAGAGCATCTACGACCCTATTCTCCCTTCCCTTGATGTACCTGATCTCGAGTCAAAATTGTTGATCGTGGCCAAACATATAGCCTGTCTGGCATTTATATTCAACTGGTCAAACAAGTATCTCAACCCAATGTGATCACTCATTAGTACAAACCTCCTACCAAGGATATAGTGCCTCCACATATTTAGTGCATGTATGATTGCTGCTAGGTCAATATCATGTGTCAGATAGTTATTCTTGTGATCATTTAGTTTTTCTGACTCATAGCATACCACCTGTCCATCCTGCATAAGTAACCCACCAAGTCATCTCATGCAAGGATTTGTACATACTACAAACTCCTTGTCCATATCTGCAATCTTTAACACTGGAGCATATGTCAAAAACCTCTTAAGCTGCTCAAAACTAGCATCACATTCCTTTGCCCAATCAAACTTCTTAACTTTCCTCTGCAATGATGTAATAAGATAAGAAATCTGTGACAAGTTCCTGATGAACCTCCTGTAATAACCTGCCAATCCCATGAATGATCTCACCTCATTTACATTCTTAGGAGCTACCCACTCCATGATGGCCCTTAGCTTCTCTAGATCTACTGCGATGCCTTCCTTGGAGACAACATGTCCCAAATAGTGTACCTTTGTCTTGAAGAAATTTCATTTTCTGAGGTTAGTATACAACTGATGCTCTCTCAAAATCCTTAACACTACTACCAAATGCTCGACATGCTCTTCCTCATTTTTATAATACACCAATATGTCATCAATAAACACAATCACAAACTTGTCCAAATAAGGACGGAACACAATGTTCATCAAACACATAAATGTAGCTAGGGCATTAGTCAAACCAAATGGAACTATAACAAACTCATAATGTTGGTACCTGGTCTTGAATGAGGTCTTGTATATGTCCTCTTATTTGATGTGTACCTGATGATATCCTAATCTCAAGTCGAGCTTAGAGAACACTGCTACTCCCTTTAGCTGATCAAAATTTTTTTTCGATCCTCGGTAGTGGGCACCTACTCTTGATAGTCACCTTGTTTAGCTGCCTATCATCAATGCATAGTCTAAGAGTGCCATCTTTCATCTTCACTAACAACACCAGTGCACCCCATGGCGATAAAATTGGCCTAATGTATCCCTTTTCAATCATCTCTTTCATCTACAACTTTAACTCTACCAACTTAGGTGTGATCATCCTATAAGGTTCTTTTGATGTTGGAGCTTCCCCTGGCACCAAATCAATAGAGAAATCTACCTCCTTGTGAGGTGGAAACTATGAAATATCTAATGAGAACACATCCTGAAATTGCTATAAAATTGGATACCCTTTCAACACATCTACATCCTCAAATTCCTTATCTTTTTCACTAGAGATATGAAATTCAAATAGTACACACCCTTTCCTGCAACTGCGCTTGGCCTGCATAAATGTCACTATCCTAATAGACGTGGTTTTCTTCTTTCCCTGCAATACTCTTAGTTCCACATTGTCATCCAAGCACTTAATGGATTTGTCATAGAGATCTACCTTGGTCCTATGAAGATATGACCAATTCATACCCAATAGCATACTGTATGAACCTAATGGAAATATTTTCAAGTGTGTTGTTGTAGGCATACCATTTAACTCAAATGCACAAGCTCGTACCCAATGGTGAACTCTTTTATTTGCACCTATGGCCAACTGCACCAACCAAGATTCTGCGTGCATTTAATTACTCAAACCACACTTATCCACCAAGTCAGGACTAACATATCTATAATTAGATCTAGGGTCAATAAAAATAGAAATAACTTGATCACAAAACTTACTGTCCATTTCAATGATAGATTCCTGGTGCTCTGCCTCCCTGTCATCCACAACTGCATAAATATGAGAAATTCTCTGCCCAACATCCCCAACAGTCTACAGCTCTTTTGCAATGTATATATTAGGCCTACCACCATGATTTGGTGGAAAATATCTCTTAAGATGCTCCTCACCACATGTCCAACACTCCAACTGTCTCGTACCATTACCTCCATGTTGCTGCTGTGGTCTATGTCCGTATCCACCTGCATTAATATTTTTTCTGTTGCCATATTTTCTTTCTCATTTGCATTCTGAGGCCGTGCTCTCTTAAGATTCCATTTTCCTTTACCTTTTTCATTCCATTTCCATCCTTTTCGAGACTCATTATTATGCTTTGACTGTTCATAGCAATGTTTCATATTCCCAATGAATTCCTCAAGTGACCGAGGCTCATAGTAATCAATATAATCTCTAAATGATAATGGAAAACCATTAAAAAATCATTGAACTTTATCCTTCTCATCCTCAAGATATGGTACATACCTCAATAGCTCCAATAATTTTGTCTTGTACTCTTCATCTTTCATTGATCCCATCTTTAGCTCATAAAATTCTTTGGCCTTGTTGTAGTAGTACCTCTCTGAAAAATACTTCTTCTTGAAAAACCTTTCGAACTCATTCAAACTCAATTCCTATATTCTAATGTCTCTGACCTGCTTCACATCTTCCCACCATATGTCGGATTTACCTTTAAAACTGAAGATAGCAATATTGGCCTTCATGTTTTCAGTGTACTCATGTAACTCAAAGAATTTATTCATTCCAAGTATCCAAGCCTCTACATCTTTTGGTTTCTTCAAGTCCCCATCAAAATTTGGTGGTTTTTCTTTCTTGAATTCATCATGCAAGTATACCCTGTCACTCCTCCTATAAGGATGATACTGATGACGATCATGATTTCTATCTGAACCAAAACTATAATGATACATGTACTCATCACCCCTCCTATCCGGAGTGTCTAACAACCTGTCATCTCTCACTGTGCCTGCTCTATCCGACTTGTGTCTGCTAGGAGACCTACTACCATATTCCCCATTAGTTATGTCCTCCTGTCCATAGCTAATCCTAAGTGGCCCTTGTTTCTACAAATTTGACAAACTCTAAAGAAGTATTACATTTACCTCTGCGTGTTTCTCTTGTGCCTGTATGATCCTATCATTGTATGCCTTACAACTCCTTATTTCTTCCTTTAGGCTTCTCAATGTGTTTTCCAAATCAAAAGAGTGCCCACCATGCTGCTCATATGACTCATAGGGAAAGTCCTTGTAGTCTACCATCTTTCTATCCATTCTAATCTTTCTCCTTCCAAGCATAATATGTAAGCTAAAACAAATTGAATAAAACAACGTACCTTAGTGTAATTTGGGGAGGATACTTTCAGCAAGATCAACCAATCATCATAGTACATGCATATACATAATCATAACAATATATAAACTTGTAACACATGGTATATTAGCACGTCGTCATCATTCTAGTTGGAGTCTAGTCACAAATGCATAACCATAGCAAGTACACTCCATGACCTTATGCATGAAAATCTAAACCATACTAATGCAAACTTGACCTCACAATCACAAGTACATACCATACAGAAGAATAATTAACATGTAACCAAGCATGAAAGACCAATACATGTTCATCATATAACATCACACAAGCAAACATACATGTACAAAACACAAGCATGGCCAATATATGACCTAGCATAAACAAGCAATGCATATTCAACATGTAACAATATGTAAGAAAGTGTGCAAGCACAATACACAAGAATGAACGACACATAATCAGGCATATACACATGACAGCATGTTGATAACAACACCATCAATCCTTCCATGGCGACATCACTGCCACCATGGACAACACAAAACGGATGTAACAAACACATACACCATAGGAATGAGAAACACATATGAAACCAATAGATAAGAATTACCAACACACCACTCATTCATTCCAAGTGTTGAACCATGCTCTAATACCACTCTATAACACTCCCTTCCCATATCTACCCAAGCAACCGAATAGTCGGGGTAAATATGTGACGAGAGACTACTATAATGAGATTCAACCTCCTATGTGACCTTAAGGAAGTGGAAGCGATGGAAACATAACATATAGACCTTTTATAACAACAAAAAAACCCCCATGAGGTAACCCAACCATTCAGGACTCTTACCCTTGGGTCACATTGATGTTTTAACCTCTTTGATCCATAGCTGCAGGCATAACACCACATGCCAATGACCAAGAGGATATAGTTGTTGGCATGTAGTGTTATGCTTGTGTCTATAACCTCTTGGCCACTAGCATGTTGTTTTATGCTTGTGACTATGGATCAAAGAGGTCAAAATGTCAGTATGACCCAGGGGTAAGAGGCTTGAATGGTTGGGTTACCTCCCAGGGGTGTTGTTGTTGTTCTATAAGGTATGTATGTTATGCTTCCATCGGTTCCATTTCCTTACGGTCACTTAGGAGGTTTAATCTCATTATAGTAGCCTCTCATCGCATATTTACCCCGATTGGCTGGTTTCTTGGGTAGATGTGGGAATGGGGTGTTACACGCTCCACAACCTAATCTTGGATTCTATTAAAAAATTAGTGAAGGGGGAAGAATTATACCTACACATTTTTCAATTCCCCTCCCGTTTGATTTAGAAAAAGAAAGAAGTAGAAATCACCAGTGGATGAAAATGGAAAAACCCAAGAAATTAGAGGATGTTGGCCTCATGGAGGAAAGGGTGCAACGAATGGGTAAGGAATTGGATGAATTGAGGCTAAAGGAATCAGTCATGAAGGAGAAAATGCAGTTAGAAAAAAAGAGGTTGAGAGAGAAAATACAGGAAAAGAAGGCACAACTTGCCACCATGGGAAGTTTGTCCATGAAGGCCATCCAATTCAGGAAACCATCAAAATCATATGTCCTTTTCCTCAAAGAAAAATGAGCTAAGGAAGGAAATTGCATGAAAACTTATTTGAGGCATAAAAGAAGAACAACATGAGAAAAAGATGGATAGGTTGCTCAAAGGATGAGCAACAATTTCAGTAGGGGGTATGATGGGTCTCCAAATTAGACACAAATTAAGGCCCATCTAACCTTTCTTAGGTGCATTAAATCTATATGAAATATCTCATTCTACACGTAATAATGTATTTTTAGCTTTAATATGTTCTTATGAAGGTTTAGAGATAATTGCATATTGTGTGCCTAATATTATTTATTTTTGCAGAATATTGAGAGAATATTGAGTACATTTTGAATGAGATAATATAGGGAATTTCTCCCTACTACAAGATATACCAATATTGGATAATAAATGAACAAGATATGATGAAATTATTGACAAATTTTGGAGCTCCACTGATTGTGAAAATCTAGGAATGTGTTCCTTGTCATTTAAGGAAGATTCCTAGTGTTGGGAACGAGATCCACTTTTTAAGATATTTTGGAGGGGAAAACTGCTTTCTTTCAAAGAGGATGCTTCCCCATAAATTTTTATAAGTACCAATTCGAATTTTCATTTATGGGCATGTATTTCTTAGTCTTCTTGTGGAGAAAACTTGTTATTTAGCAGCTCCACTTTCATTTCTAGTAGGGACGTACTTGGATTGATTCAAATAATGAAGTTTTGTGCTAGATTTAGATTCTAAAGCTTGATTTCATTCATAGGAATCTGAGTATCCTTGGGCTTGGCCATCCCAAGATCCTCAAATCCCTCTTGTACAACTTCTTTATTTTCTTTGAATGTCATTTTCACTTGCATCTCTTATTTTTGCATTTATTATTGATGCTTCCTTTGTTGTAGGTCATATTGGTTAAATGATTGAAGTGAGTTTTATTTTAGGTTATTTATATTCAAAATCATGATTAATTCTTATAACAACATTTAAAATTCATATTCATCATTGAGCTACTTGGATTGGTTTACTAGTTCATTAATCTCGAATTTCTGGAAGTCTCTTGTAGCAAAATAGTAGTAATTTCATGCTATTTTTTAGCACATGTTAACAAGGATATTTTGAGTTGATTATACTTGGATTGAGTCATAAAAAATTCAATTTAATAAAAAAATTACCTCATATAATTTTCACTTGATAATGATAGGCATTTGGTAGGTTAACTAGCTCACTGATTCTAGAATTTCTAGTTTTTGGAGTAGTAATTTTCTGCTATTTTTAGCACATGTTAAAAAGGAAATTTTTGAGTGATTTCACCTGGATTGGAGTCCCAGGAAATATTATTTAATAAAATTAACCCCATCTCTTTTTTATTCTATTTTTTTGGTCATTGGTGAGATAACTCAGGGGACAAACTAGCTGAAAAACTAGGTATTTAGTCTTTTCAAGTATAAAAATCATAAAATATTTGTAGTGTGTAGGTGCTAATGTTATTTTGAAGGGTTATAATT
Organism: Pinus albicaulis; assembly: GCA_034641835.2. NCBI lineage: Eukaryota > Viridiplantae > Streptophyta > Pinopsida > Pinales > Pinaceae > Pinus > Pinus albicaulis. Next base: position 1,399,806,190 of record CM076579.1, on the reverse strand, counting down.
TTCATTTAAAATCCTTATTATACCACCACATCCTTCTTTCTACGTCAACAACTCCTCCAAAAATATGTTCACCGAGAGTACATTTATGGTTTGTTGAAGGCCACCGTGTGCATTGTTCCTTGTGCAAGATGGGCTCCTGAAGGGAACTAATCTTGGAAATAGAAACATGCAAACTTATCCTACCTTAAAATACCATTTCCCACCTTAATATCACCTTTTCCACGCTCATAATTCTCATGGATCCAATCATGTAGCAAAACAGGGCAATCTTGTAGCATCCCATAACAATCCTGTAGCAGTCCTGTAACATCTTGCACCATTGTCCAAACTTGACTAGATTTGTTCTAGAAGCTTGATTTTTGTCACTTGGGATTGAATAATGGCCCCATTATCTAAATCCATGATTGGGGAGGACCAAATACCACTCTAGACCCACCTTTCCTTCATTGCAAGTACAAATCTACAATTAGAATTAGAAGATAGATTTCCACATTTGAATAACAATGAATGTTTTCTTATGAAATGTACATGGATTGTGTTACTAAAGCTAAGTTTACTTGGACACAGCGATAAAAAGGGTGATTCATCAATGCAAAGAAAATTAGACCTGATTCTTGAATTCAAGCTTCCTTAAGGTTTAAGTTACAAGCATTATTGTTGAAAAATATCAAATTTCATTTTTCAAAGCAACTTTTCACATTTTGCAATTAGAGTATTGATTTACATTCTACAAGTTCTGCAAGTAGACTAATATTTCCATTTTTTCAATCAGTTTAGACTTTTATTTCGTTATATTCATTTCACTGCATCAGATCAATGAAAGGAGGACACATTGCATGCTGCACATATAATGTTGACACTTGTTAAGTTTGTACGAACTATGTGTTGATAATTTATGTAATTGGTAGCCTTGGGAGTTGAAAAATTCTTGTTGCAATATTGGGGCTCATCAATGTGCATATAAATAATTCATTCTATATATTCATGCTTCTATATATGCACATTTACAAAAGTAGGATTCTATAAATGTGTGCATATACAAAAATACTAACATATACAAAAGCCAGATTATGTGTATGCATGCATATACAACAGATGACTTCCATATATTCAAGAATTTATGAAACTTGAATTCCATATATGCACACATTTACAAAAGCATATTTTCATATTTTTAAAAATATAGAAGCCAACTTCCATATATGTGCATATTTATGGAAGCCTACTTTCGTATATGTAATGGGCCTCCAATTTAGATACAATTTAAGGCCCATTTAATATCTTTCAACACACTTAACCTCTCTCTTTGCATTTTATGACATGTTTTTGAGCTACAATGTGTTTATTAGGAAGGTTTGAAGATAATTGTATATTAAGTGTCTAATACTATTTATTTTTGTAGAATATGGAGAGAATATTGGGTAAATTCTAAATGAGATAAAATCGAGACTTGCTATGTGCTACAAGTTGGACGCAGATTGGATAATAAATGAACAAGATATTATGAAATTATTGAACATTTTTTGGAGCTCTAGTGATTGAGAAAATCTAGGAAAGTTGCTAATGTCATTTAATGCAGATTCCTATTGTTGGGAACCAAATCCAATTTTTGGGGGATTTTGGAGGGGAAATTTGCCTCCTTTCAAGGAGGATGCTTCCCCATAATTTTTATAAGTAACAATTCAAATTTTCCTCTAGAGGCATATTTTTCTTAGTTTTCTTATGAAGAAAACTTGTTCTTTAGCAGCTCTAATTCCATTTCTAGCAGGGATGTACTTGGATTGATTCAAATAATGAATTTTCATGCCATTTTTAGATTCTAAAGCTTAGTTAACTTCATAGGACTCTGAGTATCCTTGGGATTGGAAATCCTAGGAGCCTCAAAGCCTTGATGTACAATTTTGTTATCTCCTTTGCACTTCTTATTCAATTGCATTTCTTCTTCTTCAATTTCATAGTTAATTTGCACTTAAAATTCATGATTCATTTGTTGTAGGTTAGATTGGTTAAATGATTGAAATAAGTGGTTTTGCAGGTCATTTATAAAGTTACAATTATGATGCATTCTCATATTAACTTTGCAAATTCATATTCATTATTGAGCTACTTGGATTGGTTTACTAGTTCACAATTCTAGAATTTCTGGAAGTATCGTGTAGCAAAATAGTAGTAATTTTTTTCTAAATTTTAGCACATGTTAATGAGCTTATTTTGAGTTTATTGCACTTGTATTAAATCTTAAAAACATCTAACTTAATTAAAAAATTACCCCACAACATTTGCACTTGATTAACTTAGGAATTTGGGTACTTAGATCAACTCATTAGTTCATTGCTCTAAAATTTTTGGTTTCTAGTAGTAATTTGCTGTTGATTTTTAGCACATGTTAACAAAGCTATTTTGAGTTGGTTCCACTTGTATAGTCGTAAAAACATTCTGATCAATAATAAAATTTACCCCATAACATTTGCACTTGGTTAGGTTAGGCATTTGGTGGGTTAACTAGCTCATTAATTCCATAATTTTTTATTTTTAGAATAGAATTTTCTACTAATTTTAATTAATGCGTGTTACCAAGGGTATGTTTGAGTGATTATAATTGTATTGGAGACCTAGGAAATCCTACTTAATAATAAAATTCACCCCATCTCATTTTCATTTGATTTTTTTGGGCATTTTGCAAGTTAACTCGAGAAACAACAATCTTGTAGCAATCCTATAACAAACATGTAGCAATTTTCTTTAGAGATCTTCATTTCCCATATTCACTCTAAATTAATGATAGAAGTATATTTATAGACTATGAATGCTATAAGGCCACTTTGGTTGATCCAAGGCTTGGTCAGGTCACCATTTAGCTCTTACATTGCTTGCTTCTTGAATGTTTATTTATGCAATTAGTCTAGATTTCCTTTCTAAAATTTACTTTATGCAAAGTGTGATATCCTTCTTGCAAGAGTAATCTAGGACTTGCCTTTCCTCAAAAATAGAATAGATTTCCTTTAATTCCAATTCCTTTCCAACAATACAGATTATATTTTCATAGTTATCATTATGCTTTACATTTTTGCAAATAGAATAGATTTTCTTTCTTCCGTTTATTTTCTAGCAAAAGTGGAATATGTTTTCTTATTGATATTTACCTTTTGCAACTTAGAATTGGTGGAATACCTATATATTTTCTCATTTGAATTTTTTTCATTGCCTCTTTAACTTGCATCAAAGGGAATCATACTAGGAAGAGGAAGGTGTCTGTTGCACATACAACGCTGACCGCTCTTAAGTTTGTACGAACCTCAGGTTGATAATTTAAGTTGATAGCCTTGGGAGTTGCAACATTCTTTTTGCAATATTGGGGCTTATCAATATGCCCATACATAGAAGCTTAATTTTTTCTATGAAAATTTATGGATACCTTCTTCCATATATGTATGTACGAAATCATGCTTGCTTATCTAAATGTACATATATATAAGCCTACTTTTTCAAATGTGCATATATAGAATCCTACTTCTATAAATGTGCATATATGGGACCCTATGAAATCTCTTAAATGTATATGCAATTATTAAAGGGCTTCCATATATGTGCATTTATAGAAACAAGCTTTCTTACATATAAACACATATGAAAGTTGCCTTATGTCTATGTGCATATATGAAAGCCTACTTCCATAAATGTATAAAATTATTTTTATATTTGTGCATATATAAATGATCTAGATTGGAGAATTATATTATTTTTCATCCATATCGATGTTTTCAAAGTGGAAGAGTGGAGAAATCGGCTCATGGGACCATTTTTACCAACTAGACCTAGTTTGGCAAAATAGGGTATGAAACCTTCTAGGAGTTTTTTGAGGCATCAAACGACGTTTTTGGGGGTAAAACATTGTCGTTTTAGTACCACACTTTTTTTTTTCATTTCTACACATAGATACCTTTCCAATGACATGAGAATTGCATTAATCAAAGTCTACATGCGAAAGCAATGCCACTCAGAAATTGACCTTCCTATTTTCATGACCATAATTAAAGAGGATGCTACATTGACCCCCGTTATTCTTGAAAAATGGGCTAGCCACACAATTATGCTGTAGAATAATATAGAATATTTTATACTGTAACTCTATTCAAGTGTTGAGGTATTCAAACGTAATCACTAGTAGGCTATCGGGATGTGTTATAACTGGGCCCCTAGGGGGGAGGGGCTCTATTATTTTGAGTGCATTTGCTCCATAATTTAGAAAAAATAGCTAAGAGGGATAGGATACAGAGAACACAAAGAGTATTTGTGCATTGAAGCAACCCACATACCAATAGCTATACCTATTTATACTTGCAACCATATTTCCATTCAAAGAAAGAGAGTAGAGTGACCTCATCTTCCAGCTGGGTTTTTCTCCTGAAAGGGTTTCCTAGAGAAAATCTCGTGTTAAATGTAAATGTATGAGTTTTTTTTTTTTGTTCTCTATTTTCTGAATAATTTTAATTTCACATGCATGCACTATTAACAGTAAATATACAGATATATAAATCCAATGAAACTATAATAATGTAGAATTTCAGATTTTAAAATATTTTTATCAGATCTGTTGTGAAAAATGGTCTAATGGAATATCCACAACAGTTCACAAATAATATTGGTATCAAGGCAAGTTTATTTGAGTGTATTATGGATATTTTCAAGAGATCTAGATCAATTGGGCCAAAATTCATAAAACCCTAATTATGGCCGACAAATCTATGAATACTCATGTTCATCCCACAGAGGATAGGTTTTCGCGGCTAACACAACAAGTCGATAATATAAATCATAATGTAAATATCCTTATGGTTACCTTGAGAAATAAGCTTGGGATATTTGGAGAAGATGGGGGTTCAAATGTAGAGGACAAATTAGAAGGGGGGCCTAGAGATCGGGAAGAAACAAAGAACCAATCAAAGAAAGAACTCAGAAAATATCAACCCAATTCGAGTGTGTCATAGCCCTTGTTTAAATTGTAAGCAAAGGTAAATATCAAGCCATACCACGACAAGATCAATGCTTTGAAGCTAGATCATTGGTCACAATAATTGGAAGTGTATTTCAGTGTCCATAAAATCAAGGAAGAACAAAATATTACATTTGCGTTGTTGAAATTAGAGGACCATGCCCTAACTTGGTGGGAAAGCCACATAGAGACCCTAAGGCTGGAAGGACAGCTTCTAGTGACTAGGTGGGAGGAATTAAAAACCCTCATTAAGTCACAACTGTGAAGACCCAACTGGGATCTTCTAATCAAATATTAAATTAATCAAAACTCATTTCACAACAATGAAAATAACGAGTTTATAATATAAAAATTATTTGAAACTAACATATAAATTAAATGTGATCTACAACATGTTAAACATTATTAAACATGTAATGAATTTGATTATAGCAATTTACATAAATAAAACCACAAATATAAGAATACATGATCCGATGGCTCGGCTAGGATTCTCCTGCTAGGGCTGCCTGACTGAATTTTCCACCCAACCAACAAGGAATGTCTTCCTAGCCCGGGAAAACTCCATGGGTTCCTGAACCCTCCAAGCCCAAGTATAAAAAAAACTACCATAGTGTGTCCAAAATAAAAATAAAGCTTTCACCAAAATCAATCTCCTCCATTCTTTATTTCCTAGCCCAGGGAACCTCCACAGGTTCCCTAGGCTTCCAATTGTTTCCTCAAATATTAAAAATAAAGACCAAGAACTCCCCCTTATCATCTCATCATTCGTCCCTTTATGTCTATCCCACTCATCCTCCTCAACCACCTACCATTAATTCCATGAATAAACCCCCATCCTTTTAATTTAATGACCTTGAATTTCCTTTCCATATCTTATCCAAAAATAAATTTGAAAATTCACCTTGGGAATAGAAATATTAATACTTAATTTAGAAATAAATTGGAGAAAACAACTTGTAAAACCTTGGGAATTGAAATATTGATATTTAATTCAAAAATAAATGGGAGAAGAAAACAAGAAAAACATTGGGAATTGCAATATTGATATTTAAATCATAAATAAATTGGAGAAGACAATGTAGAAAACCTTAGGAATTGATTAATAATTATTAATAACATATAATAAAAAAAATAATATCAGTAAAATAAAATTACAGATTCACAAGTATAGGTATATACCAATATTACTTAATAATTATAAGTCAATATTTTTAGGTTAATTAAACACTAATCGAAATTAGCATAATAGGATCAAGTAGGAATTACATACACCCCTCCTTCAAAAAACTTCGTCTCGAAGTTAGAGTAAAAAGGATAAAAACAGTTCGAAAGCAATTTGTCAATAAGGTATAACAAAATAGAGAGAGATATAACAGTCAAATTAAGTAATTCAAACAAGGATACCACTCCCATCAAGAGTCTCCAACTAACCTATAGTCTCCTATCCTCCCTAACCTACTTCTGCTTCCATCCTATACATCCTCTGCTGCAATATACTATGGCATCGAATATACTGATATAAGTACTGATAAAACCAATATGGCGGAAGTGTTGACTATATCAACCTAACTTCCCCAACATGCAACTAGCAATCATCATCACACATTTAGGGGAGTGTTTCCATCACTGCCCTCACATGATTCTAGGCTTGGAGGTTACACGGTGGATAATGCCTCCACCCCTCCTCAAAACTAGCGTCAACACCCTAATATGGACCACACTGCGACGTTGGTTGGATACTTGTCATTAAATAATTTAGTCAGGCAGTTATGTCACCTGCCATTTTCACTTTACCCATGTCATAATTGTGACCCATGTCATAATTGTGCATATCAAGTAGATACAAAATGTAATAGAACAATATGCATCATACCAGTCCTCATTAGATGTCTCGACACCCCCTAATCAATAGCATGGATCTTGTCTATCACATAGTCCTTTCCAATTTGCAGGTTAGTTCTTATATATATATATATATATATATATATATATATATATATATGATCATAATCATCAAGCTATTAAGTCTAATATCCATGTAACATTTTTTTCATTTAATATAACAACATGTTGGAAGTAAATATTACATCAAATAAATGATAACTTCGATATGTCATTACTAGATAAATAAAATCCAAATTAGCCATAAATAAGGTAAATAATTTAGCAGATAATTCATACATCAAATACTTTAATCAACGAAACATAATTCATCAAGTGTTTTATATACATTCAACTACCTAATTGAAATGCATGAATATTACATAGGGTTCATAAATTAAGCAACATGAAAATACAAATAGGACCTTAGCATAGGTCAAAATGAGGCATCATTCTATTTTTTTTCATTGAAATATTCAATTTTCCATTTACTTTTTGATGTCTCTCATTGTTTAATAAGTCTATGATGACATGTGTGAATGAAAACCTAAAATAAAATATACCTTACTTAGTTCTTTGGAACATTAACTTATCTATGAATAAAGTGGGTTTGTACAATCATCTTTACCCCTTCTCCCTCATTACTATATGGAAGAAAAATAATAGCTTCCATAGACTTAATTGGATGTTGATATCATATCTATTATAATTTTTATTAGAACACATAAAATGACCATGTATTAGATAAGACCCATTGCTACTACAATAAATGTGAATTCTACATATATAACATGTGAACCATGGAAAAAAAGTATGTCATGTTACTATAGTTATCAATGTTATTATCTTTATGGTTATCATATTCCCATTATCAACTATATGGTCACTTTCCATTGGTAGGTGGTTAATTAAGAGGCATGACTTAACTTGTTTTGTCAATTGAATTGCTTGTATTTTTTTCTTTTAAAGATACTTGAATTTTCTTTTATGGAAATCAATAGCATACTTCCTTGTAGTTTCCATGGAATATTTTTACCATTAGTTTTACACCATCTTCATCTTCTATAGATTAAAATTTAGATGTGTTCATATTAACACTACAAATTGTGAGATAAAGGTCCTTTCCCAAGCATTGTAAAGGATTCAGTAGACCCTCAATTTTAGGTCTTCATGTTTTATTGACACTTGCTACTGGATTCATTTTAATTTATTAGATTTTATATTTTTGTGCTGAGAGGCGGAGCCCGGTATGGTAGGGATGTTGTAATGTATTGTTTAACATTTTGATTATGTCAAATTACATAGAAAAAAAAAAAATTAAATAAAATAAAATTAAAAGATTAATGTATTGTAATATAAACATTTTAACTGATCAAAATAAAATAAAAATAATCCTATAAAAATAAAATGACCCATGGTGTTGACCATGGTATTGAGAACCATGGTATTGATGTGGAATATAACCTATCTAAAGTGGGGAATTAAACCAGCCTATATATCCTTCTTACAAAACTCTTTAGATGTAAACCTGTTTTAAACTTATTTTAGAGTGAATACATAATGGTGAAGTGAAAAAAAAAAAAAATCCCACAACTAAAGAGGTGGAATTAAAGAGTCGTGGATACAAGATAACTTGCACATGTTTTAGATAGAAGAGGAGAAAGCATATACAACAACACCACATCATTTAGTAGATTTAAAAAGAATAAATTTAGGACAAAAAAATCACCACTACCAAATCTTATCTCAACCATATTTATAGAGTATTATGATATCCATGAGCAAATAAACCATGAAAACATTCATGGGAATATACTCACAAATAGATCATAGAAAGAAAATGTAAAACACATTATCTATCCACAAAGTGGCCATATACTTATTAAAACATAGCTAAATGTTCAGGTTTATAAGATATATAGAGAATGCATTAAAATCTAAGAGCCTTATTTTAACTCTTAACCTTATATTTATATAAACAAAATGGTAGTAATAGTCAATCTAAGGGAATTTTCATATTATTAACCATTTAACTCTTAAAAGTGATTTACATATTATTCTAACTCTTAAAATAAGTTATTCAAGTTAAACTACCACATTGTTTTGAATTAACCAAAAATCACACTAACATGTTGAAATTTTTTGAGGTAGCTTTAACCCAAGAAATAAAACTGGAAAGACTTTGATATCAAATAGTAAGATCTTTACTATAACAATTAAAAACCAACTAGAGTTCACCTTTCAACCCCTAAAATAATTACAATAAATACAAAAATTGTGTGTTTTACCAAGTTCGTCATTTTCTTAAAAGAACAACTATGTATAAACATATAATGCTAATATATAATCAAATCTCACATACATACAGAAACATAACATTGTGATAAATAAATAAAGCGTAGTACAGGATTATGACAAAATTTGACAGAAATTTTTGAAAATCTGGGTTATAGTTCTTAAATTTCAAGATTTTGGGTGCTCAAGAGATTCTTGATGGTGCTTAATCCATTTCTACCATCGAGAAAATGATTCAAACACCATCATTATCACATAATTTGGACCCAAAATTATTTTCTACTTTATTAAATTAAAGATTGGATTAAATTAAATATTTTGATTAAAATTGTTTCTCCTTCAATAAAAGCTAATCTTTTTTAGATAGTCTTTTTTGGAATGGGTTAATAGCCAAGACGTAGAGACATATGTATTTCTCCTTTATGGAACAGCAAGATTATTCTAGGTAGGAGTGATTTTCCTTTAAATAATAATAATAAATCATCTTACCATCTAGATAACAACCCTTGTCCTCACGGCTATTTTGACAAATATATTTCCACTCTTTATAAAAATATTTTAATTGTATGAAGATTAAAGATAATTTATGAAAATAACACCGTGTGAAAAATTGAACAATCTGAACAACTCCCAAAGGATTAAAGCGTTTGATACATGCTTCTCCCGAGAGTCAAACACGGCTATTTAGATGTGCTGCACTCACAAGTGCCATGGAAAATTTCCAAATACAATTTCACTTAATGCAATTAGTTAGTTGTTAGCTTTGATGTTATGCTATTTTGTTTATTAATCTGGCCGTTTCTAGAGGAATTGTATGAAATAATTAATTGGTTGAAGCAGGATCTGTTGGCATGATCTTATTTGGGATAGTCATCATCATTCTTCTCTATGCTGACGGTATTTTTCTTCTCGCAAGGTGCCCATCTGATCTTGATAAGCAACTTAGACTTCTTAAGGATTTCTGCTCTACCATGGGTATGTCTGTTAACACTAACAAAACAAAAGTTATGATTATCAAATCCAAGAAGGACACTTATGCTAATTTTATGTATGAGAATAGTAACTTGGAGGAAGTGTCTTCTTACAAGTACCTAGGAATTGATATTCATCACAAGCTCAACTAGAAATATAGCATTCAGAAAAGGATTAATGGGGGGTGGAAAGCTTATTTTTTTCTTGAAAGTAATTGTAAAATGAAAAACCTCGTAATGTGGGATATAAAGAATTTCCTCTTTGAAACTTTAGTCACTCCTGCTATCTTATATGGATCTGAGGTTTGGGGTTGCAGCATCTCTAGAGAATCTTGGAGAAAGATTGAGCAAATCCAGAAGCATTTTATAACTTATAACCTTAAAATTAAAATCAATACACCCTATCCTATTCTCCTTATAGAAGTGGGTCTTTCCCCTATCGAGAGCCTAGCTATGACTAGGCTTTTGTTGTACAAGCACAAGCTCAATAGCATAGGAGACCATAGACTTCCTAAGCTAGCTTTAAATTCCAGCCAAGACCACCTAAGGCTTAAATGAGGTTGGTATAAAGACACGAGGGCCGGGTTAAACCATTGGGAGATCGACGAGAATGTTGCATTGCAAAACATTAATGACATTAAAAAAAATGTTACTTCTAATTTCAAAGAAAAAATGTGGTGTGAGAAAGATCTAGCAGCTAAAAGAAAATTAAGATATTATAAGGAGGTCACCAACCCCACCCTAGAAGATCAAAAGTATCTATCTGTTTTAACTAGCTCAAAGAAGAAAATTAATATAGCCAAGATTACAACGAACTCTCATGAGCTCCATAGTGAAACAAATCATTGGACAGTTCCTAAAACACCATGGATGGAAAGGACCTGCCATCTCTGTGAGAATATGAACATCGAGGATGAAAATCACTTTCAGAGTGAATGTGCTACAACCAAGGCCAGAGCCATCTAATTTCTGTTGCAATACTGACCTTCCTAGCCTTTTAAGATGTCAAAATTATAGTGAGCTCAGGAGGCTTCTCTCCAAACTTTTTGAACATAGGAATAAAATCTTAAATCAAACTAAATAACTCTTTTCTTTATTGGTCTCAGTGGACGTTAACCACCACCACCATCATCATCATATATATATAAATACATAAATGTTGTTTTTTAATATTTCAGTTTTTACTATTTTCGTATAATATTTAAAAAATTAATATATTTTTTTAAAATTTAAATAATATTTATATTTATTTATTTATATATACCAATATAACCATAATTTATTTTACAATAGTTATAAAATTTTAAATAACGTTACTGAGAATATTTTATACTTGTTAAAAACAATTTTTAATAATATTTTATACTTATTAAAAATAATTTCAATAAATATATAAAATATTTATAATAAAAATCTAATTATATATTAAACACATTATTAAAAAAAAACGTTAAACAAGTGGCCCAGGCCCATGCCCATGCCAATGCCAGCTTGCCTTCCTCAATCAACGCTAAACAAAACTCTCACGTCTAATGAAATGAAATGAAAATAAATTTAATTTTAAGGTCCACGTCCATGAAATTGTGTTGTTTTTTTTCCCATAGATCCGTATTTTATATTTCCTAAGTATTTCCATAATTGTTTGGCTGCTCTGGCTCGTGCCCTGGCTTCTTGGTCTTTTTTTTGGGAATTTGTGAGAGGGTTGGCCATATTTGAAATAAATAAATAAATAATATAGTTCCAATACTAATATTAAAATATTAAAGCGGTCTGGGACGTTGAGGGAATTGTTGGAATTAATTTCTGTTTTCAAGCAAGATTTAATGTTTAGAGGGACTTTACTTAGAATTTTAAAAGTGGTCATGTTTTACTATTGAATATTATGTTGAGTAGCATTTTTATATTCGTAAAGTTCTAGTGTTACAAGTTAATTATTATGTTGAGTAGTATTTTTATATTTGTAAAAAAAAAATTATTTTTTTTGGTTTTTTAGTTTATTAATATTTTTTATTAAGATGTGATTAATATTATTAGTAATTAATTATAATTTATTGATTAAATCTTTACGTTTCAATTGGTTATTTGAGAAATATGAAATTGTTGTAATTCTAAAAATCCAAATTTAAATCTTTTTATTGTGATCCTGATTGCGAAAAAGAGGACAATTAATAGCTCTCTAGAAATTTACTAAAACAATTGGTAGCCCTCTAAAGACTAATAGTTATCTCTTAGACGGACTGCTAAGTTCCTCTAGATTAAAAAATAAAAAATAAAATAAAAAAATTACATCTAAAATAACTATATATATAATTTTTATGATAAGTTACCCTAACCTTCAATTTTCACCACGAGCTCGTTTTATATATCCATGATATATTTTTTAAATTTTTTTCTATTTTATGGGAAAATTAAAGTATTAAATTCCAATCTCAAGATTGTAAACTTTTTGTTTAAAAATTCTCCACGGTCGTACGCACAGGAGTCCAATATTCAATCAAGACATTCTGAAATCCATTATTCTTAAAAAATTAAATTGTTGAATTCTAATTTTGAACAATTAAAATTGTTGAGTTCTGATTCTGAATTTTGGTAACTCATTGTTTCAGAATTCTCCTTTAGTTTCTTCGGCAAAAGTCAAATCTAGAATTAAATTTTGTGCCAGAAGAACAACACTATATATTTGTGTTGCACCACATCCAGACCTTCAATTAAACTTTTTGTTCTCTCACGTGAAAAGTTGCACCATGCAGCCTTCAGCTGACGTACTACGTCATGGAGTAAGGGTTTTGTATTAAATGGAATATATATGAGTTGTGTTTAGTGTGATTTTTTAGAGTTTTTGGTATTGGAATTTGGTAAAAAAATTTGAGGTAAAATTTTGATTTTTGTTATTTAAACTGGTTTTTTTTATTGTATATAGATTTAGCATTCTAAAAATTCCTAGGACACTTCGATTGTACAACTTTACCCATGAAATTTCTATTTTCAATGAATTCTGCTAGATTTTAAAAAATTAAACTAAAAATCTAAAAAAAAAAAAAACCTTCAGATTAAAAACAAATTATTATATATATATTCTCTTATAAACACTAAATAGTAGTCATCTGAATGTTATGGATTATTCATCGTTTATAATGTAAATCAAATTAATTACTTCAATCGAGAAACGTATTTAACAATGTGGATACTCGTTTTCTTTAAGGAATAATAAATTCGCTAAAAGTGTTCTTAGGAAAATTGTTGGCATCTGATTTGGTTTAAAGAATATAGAAAGGGAAAAATGTTTTTCTTATAACATTTAAAAAACAAATCATGCATCCTATTGTCATACAGGAGTTGGGCACTGCTGTATAGTTATGAAAGAGTTGGACATTGCTGTATAGTTAATGACACTTCGGATGTCCATGGTTATGGTTTAGGATAAAGGAATATAGGTTGGCATGCAATAATAAAAATTTATTTCAGAAAACTAATTTTGATTATAAGCTAAATTAATTTAAATTAATTTTGATTACAAATTAGATTAGACTAAATAATCTCTGGGAGTATTTTTAATTGTATGGACTTAATTTGTTCTACAATGAGTTTGTAGGATTAAAACCTAATCTCTTTTTCTCTATCTTTCTTTCTCTTTTGATTAAAACTTAATCTCTTTCTCTCCATCTTTCTTCCTCTTTTTATTATTGCTTATTTTTTCATTTGTCATGAAGACACGCATTTTCCTTTTAGCAAAGTATCTTCATTCTTTAAGATCTTGGTCCTCGACATTTTTATTTTTTTGGTTATCTTCTTTTCTTAAGATCTTGGTCTCCAACGGTCCATCATCTGTTACACACTGTAACAGAAAGCTCGACCCATATAAAGCTCCCATTAATGTTTCTGTCAAGCTAGTGGAAAATGGTGTTACATTGGAATCAAGAGATAGGTCGGGGCACTACCACTTGGAAAGAAAAACATCTTCTACTTGTAAACATCAGTTAGAGGATACCCCTAAGCCTCAAAAATCCTAACATCAAAAGAAACTAATAAATCTGAGGACCTTCATTCCTATGGCCATGGAAGAGACAACATAGGATTTCGTGTGAGAAAATCATTCAGAGGGGAAGGTTCCCAACATTTAAATCCCAAATACATATATATAAGGAAGAACACAAAAAGTAAGGCAAGAACAAAGGATGATAGAATACATCAAATAAAAATAGATATGATATCTAGTACAACTGAATCCATGCAAATAAAAGAGACTCAAATGGAGTTGGCCAATGAGAAATTTTAGTCTTAAGGGATTTGTTGTTAGGCATCAAACTCTTTTTGGGTCCCAAGCCAAGAAATTACTCATGGTGGGATGATAGAAACAATCACGAGTACTAGTCTTGCAAAAACCCAAGGGAGAGGTAGTCCTTTAAATGAGCATTGTGATGTAATGAGAACAGAATGTGAGTCTATGTCTGGGGATATGGATATGGAGCATATCCAAAGAATCAATTTGAGACCGATCGATCAATGTGAAAGCTTGATTAATACCTATACCAATGCAAAATATACATGTACGAAAAATACAACACAAGTATAGAATGATGAGCACACAATTGAGAGATCGTATTCCAAATAAAAATCCTTAGAGGCAATTGAAACACAAGAATGGAGTACCCACTCACAAGAGAGTGGAGAGGCCAAAAGCCTTGAAACAATGATACTCCTGAGTCTTGCACCAACTAACTCCCAAGTTAAGGCCATGTTTAAAAGTAGTTCCTCTACAAGAAAAAAAAAATTAACCTCTAATAGCAAGGACACTCTGGTAACTTTCAAGTGTTGAGGTATTCAAACGTAATCACTAGTAGGCTATCGAGATGTGTTATAACTGGGCCCCTAGGGGGGAGGGGCTCTATTATTTTGAGTGCATTTGCTCCATAATTTAGAAAAAATAGCTAAGAGGGATAGGATACAGAGAACACAAAGAGTATTTGTGCATTGAAGCAACCCACATACCAATAGCTATACCTATTTATACTTGCAACCATATTTCCATTCAAAGAAAGAGAGCAGAGCGACCTCATATTCCAGCTGGGTTTTTCTCCTGAAAGGGTTTCCTAGAGAAAATCTCGTGTTAAATGTAAATGTATGAGTTTTTTTTTTGTTCTCTATTTTCTGAATAATTTTAATTTCACATGCATGCACTATTAACAGTAAATATACAGATATAGAAATCCAATGAAACTATAATAATGTAGAATTTTAGATTTTAAAAATATTTTTATCAGATCTATTGTGAAAAATGTATCATTCAGTTAGACTAGATACAACTAGCTCAAGAGTTTAACTCCATTAACTGAGTTATGTTGAGATTGCAACAAGATGATGAGCTTAGTGGAAAGGAGTCGCCTTCACTAAGTGGGCCCGCAGGCTATTTTTGGCGCAAAGTCTATTTTTAGACATATGGATCATGTTCTATGAGTTGGAGGATGCTATTTGTGGATGGTTGGTCAAGTCGGAAAAAATAGATGGACTTCTATTTTTAGACATATTGGGCGGAATCTATTTTTAGATTGCCAGTCTAAAAATAGATATGTCGAATATTATTAGCTCTTAACAATATTTGGACTATAAACATTATCTTATTCTCTTGGAGCACTTCAGTTAAGTGCACAGATGTGGCACAGGAGCTGACAGAAGGAATTACGCTATTCCTAAGGGTTATGTGGAGCTATTGCATGGATACTTCAGTTAGAACTCATGTGACAGAGTTTGGTGGAGTTAATTGAGGAAGTTAGTGGAGTTGTATTCAGTTTAACTAATCTAAACATAGTTGAGCTATTTGTATTCAGTTTAACTAATTGATACAATTAGTGAGAGTGGTGTGAATTAATTATTAATTAATTCACTAATTATAAACTCATTAATCAACTAAAGAACGCATCAGTTAACTTCAGTGCATGGAAAGTTTCAGCGGAGACCAGTGAAGAGGTAGGTGAAAGAGCAATGTGACTATCAGTTGTGACTATACTGGTGCATGAGTTTGCACCACACATTGATGTAGATGCCAATGAGGATTGTGTAGTACAAGCCAGGTGGAGCCAAGACTATTTAATGAAGCTATCCTATACATTGATTACGCAATAGAGGCTGGCTATCAAGTGGTAAAAGATTGGAGCATGTGTTTTGCTAGATCTAGCTTGATAGTGTGTAGCAATTCGAGGTTGTGCTGAGAGCTTGTGAGAAGCTTTGTACAATGATTGTTACATGATCTCCATGACATATAATATACAGATAGTTGGGGTTTTTAGCTTTAAGCTTTCCCATGAAATACTGTGTTCATATGTGTGATTGTTTATGGTTTTAATGTGCGCATGCAATTGATTTTATTTCCACAATTAATGATCAATGGTAGAAGAGATTTTGTATTGTGCATGAAGTTAAAATAGTGTGTGATCAGGAGAATCTCGATGAATAATATACGCTTAGTTCAAATTTCTACATGGTATCGGAGGATATTGATTATTGGAGAAATTACAATACATTGAAGTGCTGAGTTTTGAAAGGTAGTTGAATTTTATGTGAGTGTTTTCTTGGTGACGAAGTTGAGATGTATTTCAACGGATTGAGATTGGAGTATGCTTTTGAGGGCAGTTCGAATTATATTGCATGGAAGGACAAGATGGAGGCGGTGCTGGATGACAATGGGTTGAAGGAATTCATAGATGCAGAAATTCCAAAACCTTACTTAGTGATGTCGTCAGATTTTCGACGCATGGCAAAAGAAGACAACAAAGTGTCAAAGGATTGTTGAAGGTAAGATCATATAGTATCCAATTTTTATGGGTAAGCCATTCTCAAGATAAAACTTTGACAGATTTATTTTCAGCAAGAGCTTACCGAAGAAGGCGCTCAAGGACAAACTCAGGAACATAAAGATGGAGAAAGGCGACAGTATGCCCAAGTACCTCACGAAGTTCATCCAATGCAGGGATGAGCTGGGAAGTGTGGGGGTGATTTTTGATGATGAGGACTTGGTGAGCTTGGCTCTCCTTGGGCTTCCGAAGAGTTGGCACTCCTATCAGGACTCTGTCAATGGTCGGGAGAAATTGCTAGGATGGGAGCGACTTGGGTTGGATCTTGTGCAAGAGGAGATAAGGTGGAGTACCAGGGACGGATCTTCATCAAAGGAATCTGATGAAGAGAATTACGCTTTGGCTACCAAAGCAAAGAAGGGGAAGAGCAAGAAATTTTCTCAATCCGGTGCGAAAGGCAAGAAGCAGGACATGTCCAAGGTAGCACACTGCCACTAACACAGAGACATGCCACAAATTGTCCATTTAAGAATAGAAAATAAGCAAAGCCGTTGGGATCATAATTAGAGAGGTATCGGTGTAGTCTTCAGCTTTGAGCTGATTTTTCTACCGATCGATGCTTGGTCTCATATGGATGGGGATCGGCAGGGTTTTGATAAGCAGGCATCTTTTCACATGATAGGAGATAGAGATTTGTTTACTAATTTGGATGAGAAAGATCTTGGAGTGCACATCGAGATAGGCGATGATGGTAGATATAGTGCGACCAGTATCGATACCATTTCCTTTAAGAGGGAGTCTGGTAAACCCTTCGTATTGAAGGAAGTGATGCATGTTCCAGGATTGAAGAAGAATCTTATCTCAGTGGCGATGTTAGAAGATAAGGGATATGATGTTGTCTTTAGCAAGGGAAAGGATTTCCTGCGTAGTAAGGTAACTGGTGAGACCTGGAGGATAGGGGTTCGAGTTAAGAACCTTTATCAATTGCAGGTAGATGGCTGTGCAGCAATGGCAGGCAAGGCAGAAGGAGTGGTGAGCCGGGATGATGGCGAGTTGTGGCACTAGAGATTGGGCCACCTTCACCATGGAGCTTTGAAGATACTGCAGTAGATTTCTACTGGGCTTCCTAAGGGTACTCTTGCACAGTCAGATCAGTGCAAGGGATGTACCTTGGGAAAATTTGTGAAAGCCACCTTTCACGAGAAGGATAGTTATGCCACGACGATCCTTGAGAGAATTCACACAGACGTGTGTGGACCTTTCTCAGCAGCTTCGATAGAAAAGCACATGTATTATGTGATATTTGTTGATGATTTTTCTCGTAAGTGCTGGATCTTATTCATGTAGAAGAAGAGCGAGACATGCTCAAAGTTCTGTGAGTTCAAAGCACCGGTTGAGAAAGAATCGGGGAAGTAGGTGAAGGCTCTTAGGAGCGACAATGGTGGTGAAATCATCTCTGGTGAATTCAAGGACTTTTGCAGCGCAGAAGGAATTCGAAGAGAGCTCATAGCACCTCATAACCCACAGCAGAATGGGGTTGCTGAGCGGAAGAAAAGAACGATCGTGGGTGCTGCACGAGCGATGTTGCATGATCAGGGCCTACCCATACACTTGTGGACGGAGGCATGCAATACTGCAGTATATGTGCAGAACCGTTTTCCTCACAGGATACTTGGCATGAGTACACCCGAGGAGGCGTTTTCTGGTAAGAGGCCTGATATTTCCCATTTGAGGATTTTTGGTTCACTTGTTTACATTCATGTGACGAAGGATGCCAGGAAGAAGCTGGAGCCAACTGCAAAGGTTGGGAAATTTGTGGGGTACACTGATACACCCCACAACTATCGTGTGTATTTTCTAGACAGTAGCAAGACTGTTGTGCGACGGGATATAAAATTTCAGGAGGAGAAAGCCATGAAGTGTTCACTTGAGAGGGAGCCACACTTGCATGTAGATCAGCCACAAGATGATGTTCATGGAGTGGAAGAGACCACTCAAGTAGCGCAAACCATTAGAGGGCGGAAGCGCACTACAGAAGCTGAGCGATTGGCTCAAGATGCAGAGAAGGTTGTAGGAGCACCTACATCACAGCACAGACAGAGACAGTCAACTGACCGGTATACTGGATACATGGCTCTTATGAGAAAGTGTATCGTGACAGAGCCATCCTCTTTCGAGGAAGCTGTGGAGGACCCCGCATGGGTAGATGCCATGGTGGAAGAGTATGATTCGATTGTTAGAAACAGTGCATGGGAGATTGTCCCGAGGCCGGAATGGAAATCAGTGGTGGGTTCGAGATGGATCTACAAAGTGAAGCAAGCAGCTAACGGGAGTGTGGAGAAGTACAAGGCAAGATTTTTTGCCCAAGGCTTTTCAGAGATTGAGGGGATCGATTATGAGGAGACCTTTGCACCTGTCGCAAGGTATTCTTCCATACGGACAATTCTTGCTCTCTCAGCGCAGATGGGGTGGCACATTCATCAGATGGATGTGAAGACTGTGTTCCTCAACAGATTCATTGAGGAGGAGGTGTACATAGAGCAGCTCGAAGGTTTCGAGATATTCAGCATCAAGTCGCATGTGTGCAGGCTCAAGAGAGCACTGTATGGGTTGAAACAAGCACCTCGTGCTTGGTACACACGGATAGACAGTTATTTCACCGGACTTGGATTCTCCAAGAGTGAGGTGGATCCTAACCTATACCAGATTGTGGTGGAGGGTAAGTTGCTGATCATTGTACTTTATGTAGATTATTTGATTTTGACAAGTGATAAACTGTTGATACGCTCATGCAAGGCTGATCTTGCAAAGGAGTTTGAGATGAAGGACTTGGGCCTCCTTCATTATTTCCTGGGAGTTTAAATTTGGTAGCGCAGTGGTGGACTGTTTGTTTCTCAACGCAAGTATGCCCGAGAGCTACTTGAGAAGTTCAACATGCATGGCTGCAAGCCTGTTGATACTCCTCTTCCTGGTGGATGGAGGAAGGAGGATGCTACTTCGGCGGAGGTAGTGGATGCCACTGTTTATCGACAGTTGGTGGGGTCGCTTATGTATCTGGTCAATACATGACCCGACATATGCTATGCTGTTAACCAGCTTTCACAAGCTATGGTTAAGCCAACCAAGCTCATCTAGAAGGAAGGCAAGCATGTATTGAGATATCTCAGAGGCACATCGGGATATGGATTATGGTACAGACAATCGGATGAGGTGAAGCTGTGTGGCTTCATGGATGCAGATTGGGCAGGGAGCCCAACGGACAGAAAGAGCACATCTGGAGGGATTTTCAGTATCAGGTCGACAACAGTTTCTTGGTACAGCAGGAAGCAGAGATCCGTGGCACTCAGTTCAGCAGAGGTCGAGTATATGGTAGCAATTTTGGCTGCATGCGAGGCTATATGGATGAGGAAGATCTTGGTCGGGTTGTTAAATTCACACTTTGATCCTACTGTGACTTATTGTGATAATCAGAGTTGCATCAAACTCTCGGTTAATCCAGTATTTCATGATAGATCTAAACAAATTGACATCCAGTATCATCATATCAGAGATTGTGTGCAGCGGAAGATCATGTTATTTTCATACATTCCCACAAAGGATCAAGATGCTGATATCTTGACAAAGGTGCTCACCAGGAGTAAATTCGAATACCACAGGGGTAGGATAGGGGTTGCAGATAATCCTTATCTTGTTGAGAGGGAGCGTTGAGATTGCAACAAGATGATGAGCTTAGTGGAAAGGAGTCGCCTTCACTAAGTGGGCCCACAGGCTATTTTTGGCGCAAAGTCTATTTTTAGACTATGTCTATTTTTAGACATATGGATCATGTTCTATGAGTTGCAGGATGCTATTTATGATGGTTGGTCAAATTGAAAAAAATATATGGACTTCTATTTTTAGACATATTGGGCGGAATCTATTTTTAGATTGCCAGTCTAAAAATAGATATGTCGAATATTATTAGCTCTTAATAATATTTGGACTATAAACATTATCTTATTCTCTTGGAGCACTTCAGTTAAGTGCACAGATGTGGCACAAGAGCTGATAGAAGGAATTACACTATTCCTGAGGGTTATGTGGAGCTATTGCATGGATACTTCAGTTAGAACTCATGTGACAGATTTTGGTGGAGTTGATTGGGGAAGTTAGTGGAGTTGTATTCAGTTTAACTAATCTAAACATAGTTGAGCTATTTGTATTCAGTTTAACTAATTGATACAATTAGTGAGAGTGGTGTGAATTAATTATTAATTAATTCACTAATTATAAACTCATTAATCAACTAAAGAATGCATCGGTTAACTTTAGTGCATGGACAGTTTCAGTGGAGACCAGTGCAGAAATAGGTGAAAGAGCAGGTTAACTATCAGTTGTGACTATATTGTTGCTATTTGCAACACACAGATAGGTGGAGAAGCCCATGAGGATTGCGTAGTACAAGCCAGGTGGTTTATCTATTTAATGAAGCCATCCCATAGCATTGATTATGCAATAGAGGCTGGCTATCAAGTGGCAAAAGATTGGAGCATGTGTTTTGCTAGATCTAGATTAATAGTGTGTAGCAATTGAGGGTGTGCATGAGAGCTTGTGAGGAGCTTTGTACTATGATTGTTACATGATCTCCATGACATGTAATATATAGATATTTTGGGTTTTCAGTTTTAATATTTCCCATTAAATACTGTGTTCATATGTGTGATTGTTTGTGGTTTTAATGTGTGCATGCAATTGATTTTATTTCCACAATTAATGATCAATGGTAGAAGAGATTCTGTATTATGCATGAAGCTAAAATAGTGTGTGATCAGGAGAATCTCGGTGAATAATATAACAGTTATTCAAATTTCTACATGGTATCGGAGCAATATTGATCATTGGAGCAATTGCAAAACATTGAAGCGGTTGAGTTTTGTGCTGGTGGAATTCGAATTTGCAGTAGTGTTTTATTGGTGTCAAATTTGAGATGTCTTTCAACGAATTGCGATTGGAGTATGCCCTTGAGAGCAGCTCAAATTATATTGCATGGAAAGACAGGATGGAGGCGGTGCTGCATGACAATGGGTTGAAGGAGTTCATAGATGCAGAAATTCCAAAACCTACTTCTAGTGATGCTGTTGTACTTGACGCATGGAAAAAGAAGACAACAAAGTGTCAAAGGATTCTGTTGGAAGGTGTGAAGGATAACATAGTATCCAGCCTTCATGGTAAGGCTTCTTCATTCTTGATGTGGAAATCTTTGACAGATTTATTTCAAATCAAGAGCGACCAGAGGAAGTTGGCACTCAAGGACAAACTCAGGAACATAAAGATGGAGAAAGGCGATAGTATGCCCAAGTACCTCACGAAGTTTGTCTAATGCAAGGATGAGCTGGGAAGTGTGGGGGTGACTGTTGATGATGAGGACTTGGTGAACTTGGCTCTCCTTGGGATTTCGAAGAGTTGGCACTCCTATCAAGACTCTGTTAATGGTCGGGAGAAATTGCGAGGATGGGAGCGACTTTGGTCGGATCTTGTACAAGAGGAGATAAGGTGAAGTACCAGGGATGGATCTTCATCAAAGAACTCTGATGAAGAGAATTGCACTTTGGATGCCAAAGCAAAGAAGGGGAAGAGCAAGAAAGCTTCTCATTTGGGTGCAAAAGTCAAGAAGTAGGACATGTCCAAGGTGAAGTGCTTTCACTGTCACCAACACGGACCATTATGCCACAAATTGTCCATAGAAGAAGAAAAATAAGCAGGCTGCTAGGACTGCAGCTGGAGAGGCCTTAGCCTCATAGTTTGAGTTTGATTTTTCGTTGATCGCGTGCTTCGTCTCAAGTATGACAGTATCAGTGTGGTTTCTGGACAGTGGTGCGTCTTTTCACATGACAGGAGATAGAGATTTGTTTACTGATCTGGATGAGAAAGATCTTGGAGTGCACATCGAGATGGGTGATGATGGTAGATATAGTGCGACCGGTATCGGTACCATTTCCTTTTAGAGGGAGTCTAGTAAACCCTTCGTATTGAAGGAAGTGATGCATGTTCTAGGATTGAAGAAGAATCTTATCTCTGTGGCGATGTTAGAAGACAAGGGATATGATGTTGTCTTTAGCGAGGGAAAGGCTTTCCTGTGCAGTAAGGCAACTAGTGAGACCCGGAGGATAGGGGTTCGAGTTAAAAATATTTATCAATTGCAGGTAGATGGCTGTGCAGCAATGGCAGGCAAGGCAGAAGGAGTCGGGATGATGGCGAGTTGTGACACCGGAGATTGGGCCACTTTCACCATGGAGCTTTGAAGATACTACAACAGATTTCTACTGGGCTTCCTAAGGGTACTCTTGCGCAGTCAGATCAGTGCAAGGGATGTACCTTGGGAAAATTTGTGAAAGCCAATGAGAAGGATAGTCGTGCCACGATGACCCTTGAGAGAATTCACATAGACATGTGTGGACCTTTCTCAGAAGCTTCGACAGCAAAGCATAGGTATTATGTGATATTTGTTGATGATTTTTCTCGTAAGTGCTGGATCGTCTTCATGCAGAAGAAGAGCGAGACATACTCAAAGTTCTGTGAGTTCAAAGCACTGGTTGAGAAAGAATCATGGAAGTAGGTGAAGGCTCTTAGGAGCGACAATGGTGGTGAATTCATCTCTGGCGAATTCAAGGACTTTTGCAACGCAGAAGGAATTCGAAGAGAGCTCATAGCACCTCATAACCCACAGCAGAATGGGGTTGCTGATCAGAAGAAAAGAACGATCGTGGGTGCTGCACGGGGATGTTGCATGATCAGGGCCTACCCATACACTTGTGGGCAGAGGCATGCAATACTACAGTATATGTGCAGAACCGTTGTCCTCACAGGATACTTGGCATGAGTACACCCGAGGAGGCGTTTTCTGGTAAGAGGCCTGATATTTCCCATTTGAGGATTTTTTGTTCACCTGTTTACATTCATGTGACTAAGGATGCCGGGGAGAAAAGAGCTGGAGCCGACTGCAGAGGTTGGGATATTTGTGGGGTACAATGATACACCCCTAAACTATCGTGTGTATTTGCCAGATAGTCGCAAGACTGTTGTGCAATGGGATATAAAATTTCAGGAGGAGAAAGCCATGAAGTGTTCGCTTGAGAGGGAGCCACACTTGCATGTAGATGAGGAGTTGTTAGTTCCTAAGGATGAGTCTCAGGATGTGGATCAGCCACAAGATGAGGTTCATGGAGTGGAAGAGACCACTCAAGCAGCGCCAACCATCAGAGGGCGGAAGCGCACTACAGAAGCTGAGCGACTGGCTCAAGATGTAGAGAAGGTTGTAGGAGCACCTACATCACAGCGCAAACAGAGACAGTCACCTGACCGGTATATTAGATACATGGCTCTTATGAGCAAGTGTATCGTGACAGAGCCATCCTCTTTTGAGGAAGCTGTGGAGGACCCCGCATGGGTAGATGCCATGGTGAAAGAATATGATTCGATTGTCAAAAACAGTGCATGGGAGATTGTCCCAAGGCCAGAAGGGAAATCAGTGGTGGGTTCGAGATGGATCTACAAAGTGAAGCATGCAGCTAACGGGAGTGTGGAGAAGTACAAGGAAAGATTTGTTTCCCGAGGCTTTTCACAGATTGAGGGGATCGATTATGAGGAGACCTTTGCACCTGTCGCAAGGTATTCTTCCATACAGACGATTATTTCTCTCTCAGCACAGATGGGGTGGCACATTCATCATATGGATGTGAATACTGCGTTCCTCAACGGAGTCATTGAGGAGGAGGTTTACATAGAGAAGCCCGAAGGTTTCGAGATCTTTAGCAGTGAGTCGCATGTGTGCAGGCTCAAGAGAGCGCTGTATGGGTTGAAACAAGCACCTCATGCTTGGTACACACAGATAGACAGTTATTTCACCGGACTTGGATTCTCCAAGAGTGAGGCGAATCCTAACCTATACTAGATTGTGGTGGAGAGTAAGTTGCTGATCATTGTACTTTATGTATATGATTTGATTTTGACAGGTGATGAACTGTTGATACACTCATGCAAGGCTGATCTTGCAAAGGAGTTTGAGATGAAGGACTTGGGCCTCCTTCATTATTTCCTAGGATTAGAAATTTGGCAGCGCAGTGGTGGACTGTTTATTTCTCAAGGCAAGTATGCCCGGGAGATACTGGAGAAGTTCAACATGTATGGCTGCAAGCCTGTTGATACTCCTCTTCCTGGTGGATGGAGGAAGGAGGATGCTACTTCGACGGAGGTAGTGGATGCCATTGTTTATCGACAGTTGGTGGGGTCGCTTATGTATCTGGTCAATACATGACCTGACATATGCTATGCTATTAACCAACTTTCACAAGATATGGTTAAGCCAACCAAGCTCTTCTGGAAGGCAGGCAAGCATGTATTGAGATATCTCAGAGGCACATTGAGATATGGATAATGGTACAGACAGTCGGATGAGGTGAAGCTGTGTGGCTTCATGGATGCAGATTGGGCAGGGAGCCCAATGGACAGAAAGAGCACATCTGGAGGGATTTTCAGTATCAGGTCGACAACAGTTTCTTGGTATAGCAGGAAGCAGAGATCCGTGGCACTCAGTTCAGCAGAGGCCAAGTATATGGCAACAAGTTTGGTTGCATGCGAGGCTATATGGATGAAGAAGATCCTGGTCGGGTTGTGCGGTTCACACTTGGATCCTACTGTGATTTATTGTGATAATCAGAGTTGCATCAAACTCTCAGTTAATCCATTATTTCATGATATATCTAAACACATTGACATCCGGTATCATCATATCAGAGATTATGTGCAGCGGAAGATCATGTTACTTTCATACATTCCCACGGAGGATCAAGATATTGATATCTTGACGAAGGCGCTCACCAGGAGCAAATTCGAATACCACAGGGGTAGGATAGGGGTTGCAGATAATCCTTATCTTGTTGAGAGGGAGTGTTGAGATTGCAACAAGATGATGAGCTTAGTGGAAAGGAGTCGCCTTCACTAAGTGGGCCCGCAGGCTATTTTTGGCGCAAAGTCTATTTTTAGACTATGTCTATTTTTAGACATATGGATCATGTTCTATGAGTTGGAGGATGCTATTTGTGGATGGTTGGTCAAGTTGGAAAAATAGATGGACTTCTATTTTTAGACATATTGGGCGGAATCTATTTTTAGATTGCCAGTCTAAAAATAGATATATCGAATATTATTAGCTCTTAATAATATTTGGACTATAAACATTATCTTATTCTCTTGGAGCACTTCAGTTAAGTGCACAGATGTGGCACAGGAGCTGACAAAAGGAATTACGCTATTCCTGAGGGTTATGTGGAGCTATTGCATGGATACTTCAGTTAGAACTCATGTGACAGAGTTTGGTGGAATTGATTGAGGAAGTTAGTGGAGTTGTATTCAGTTTAACTAATCTAAACATAGTTGAGCTATTTGTATTTAGTTTAACTAACTGATACAATTAGTGAGAGTGGTGTGAATTAATTATTAATTAATTCACTAATTTTAAACTCATTAATCAACTAAAGAATGCATTAGTTAACTTCAGTGCATGGACAGTTTCAATGGAGACCAGTCCAGAAATAGGTGAAAGAGCAGGTTAACTATCAGTTGTGACTATACTGTTGTTATTTGCAACACACAGATAGGTGGAGAATCCCATGAGGATTGCGTAGTACAAGCCAGGTGGTTATCTATTTAATGAAGCCATCCCATAGCATTGATTACGCAATAGAGGCTAGCTATCAAGTGGCAAAATATTGGAGCATGTGTTTTGCTAGATCTAGCTTGATAGTGTGTAGCAATTGAGGGTGTGCATGAGAGCTTGTGAGGAGCTTTGTACTATGATTGTTACATGATCTCCATGACATATATTATACAGATAGTTGGGGTTTTCAGCTTTAAGCTTTCCCATTAAATACTGTGTTCATATGTGTGATTGTTTGTGGTTTTATTGTGTGTATGCAATTGATTTTATATCCGCAATTAATGATCAATGGTAGAAGAGATTCTGTATTATGCATGAAGCTAAAATAGTGTGTGATCAGGAGAATCTCGGTGAATAATGTAACAGTTATTCAAATTTCTACAAGTTAAACTGAATAATAACTGCATGAACTACTCTTCCAACTCTGTCATAACTTTGCCACTTCAATTCTAACTGAGTCCTCCATGCATGAACCACCACTAAACCCTAGGAATTGCATAATTCCTTCAGCGCACTGATTTTCCAAATCTGTACACTAAAATTAAGTGTTCCAAGAGAATAAGTTGATGTTTATTTTCGGATTATTATTAAGGGCTAATAATAATCGACATGCATCTATTTTTAGATTGACAATCTATAAATAGACTTCGCCCAATATTCTAAAAATAGAATTTCATCTATCTTTCCAACTTGACCAACCATCCACAAATAGCATCCTGCAACTTCTAAAATATGATCACCATGTCTAAAAATAGATTTACACCTAAAAATAGCTTGCGGGTCCACTTAGTGAAGGTGATTGTTTTTCACTAAGCTCATCATCTTGTTGAACCTCAGCACTTAAGAAGACCAAAATCCAAAAATTTAAATGAAATTTATGAGCAAGATGAATTTGGTAATAGTGTTGGTATGAATTCCTTGTTTGCATTATTTTTTCATGTAGATGACCCAATTCATTTTGAAGATGAAGTCAAATAAGAGGAATGGGTTGTGGCAATGGATGAAGAAAAATGAGTAATATAACAAAATGAGACACGGGAGTTAGTGGAACTTCCGCAAGGAGAAAAAAAATCATTGGAGTGAAGTGGGTCTATAAGACCAGGAGCAACATTGAAGGCAAAATAGAAAGGCATAAAACAAGGCTAGTTGTCAAAGGTTACAAGCAAAAACATGGAAGAGACTATGTGGAAACATTTGCGTCAGTTGCAAAGATGGAGACAGTGTGTACAATGTTGTCGATTGTCGTGCAACATAAATGGAAAGTGTATCAAATGGACATAAAATCAACGTTCTTAAATGGAGTGTTGAAAGAGGAAGTATATATTGCGCAACCTCCTGGCTATGAGGTAGAATACCAAGAAGACAAGGTGTGTGAGTTGTAGAAAGCTCTCTATGGGATGAAGCAAGCACCACATGCATGGTATAGCAGGATAGATGCTTACTTGATGAACAATGGGTTCGACAAATGTGATGGTGAACCTAATATCTACATCAAAGAAAGTGACGGTAAACTTCTTATTTTCATTTTGTATGTAGATGATTTGATTTTTACAGGAAGTGATGATTTCTTCATCGTTGATTTCAAAGCAGTTATGAAAAGTGAGTTTGAAATGACAATTTGGGGTTGTTAAGATATTTTTTGGGCATAGTAGTGAAGCAAAAATAAAATTGAATTTTTATCTCTCAAGCAAAGTATGTTGCAGACATTTTAGAGAGGTTCAATATGCAAAAAAACAAGCCATCACCGACTCCAACTATCATGGGATTGAAGTTGAGAAAAGAAGATTGCAGCAGCAATGTCAATCCGACATTATACAAAATCATGGTGGGCAGCCTAATGTATTTGACTGCAACTAAGCCTGATATAATGTATGCATTGAGTTTGGTGTCGAGGTTCATGGAGACACATTGGCAAGCAACAAAAATAATTTTAAATGTATTTGACCACAACTAGACATGATATAATATATGCAGTGAGTTTAGTGTCGAGTTTCATGGAGACACACATTGGCAAGGAAGGAAAAGAATTTTAAAGTATGTCAAGGGGACAAAAGAGTATGGAGTTTTGTACTCTGCAACAGATGATTTTAGGCTGGTTGGTTTCACTGACAGTGATTGGGCAGGAAGTGTTGATGAAAGAAGGAGTATGTCATGATATGTTTTTCATTTGGGTTCGGGAGCCATTTCATGGGCCTCTAAGAAGTAGCCGATAGTGTCATTGTCAACAGCAGAAGCTGAATATGTCGCCGCAACATCAACAACGTGTCAAAAATTTTGGATGAGAAGGATGTTGCGGTATTTATGTCATGAACAAGATGGAACAACCACTATTTTCTGTGACAATAGTTCATCAATTGCACTATCAAAAAATATTGTGTTTCACAAGAAGGAAAAGTACATTGATGACATCTTCACAAAGCCATTGGCAAGTGATTTTTTATTTTTTTTTAATCTCAGAGATTGTTTGGGAATGGTCGATTTTAGCAGTTGCGATTAAGGGGGGGTGTTGGAAAATTAATCACAACCACCACGTTTAATTTTCTGACAACAACCATACCTCAGTGAATGTTTTGTAGGTTGCAAATTTACTTTGCAGGAGAGGACATCACATAAATGAAGTTATGAACAAAAGTACATAACCCATTCTGCAACACACTAAACTATTAAAGTCAAATAGAAATTTAATGCAAGGTTATTAAAAGAGCATGGGAAAACATTTAATCTGAAAGTGTTATTTACTTCACGTAATCTGTGCAAAGTTCAGAAAGTCAATTTTGCCCATCCTATGTATTAAATTTTGTCTGTCATGTATTAGTTTAGAAAGTAAATTTTGCCCATCCTATGTATTAAATTTTGTCTGTCATGTATTAATGTCTTAGGTATTTATGTTTTGAATTAACAAGCAAGAAAGGTTTACTGGTGAAGGAAGAAAGGTTTATTGGTGAAGGAGCCGCGTCATGTAATAATGTCTTAGGTATTTATGTGTATTAATGTCTTAGGTATTTATGTTTTGAATTAACAAGCAAGGTTTACTGGTGAAGGAGCCACAACCTCCATATGAATGTGTATGTTGTGTTTTTTTAATTATAACATAAAGTTTGGTTAGTCGTGATATGGTTATGCAAATTCCACGTATCGTTCACACTGGTTAGTTGCGATATAGTTCTGAAAATTTCAGGTAACTGATTAGTTGCGATATAGTTCTAATCGTATTTGATTTCCACAACTGTATTGTAAAACATTCTTATTTAACAAATTTTCTCACACCCTCAAACTCCCACTCACCCATCTATTAAAAACATTTTCTCCCATCTATTAAAAACATTTTCCCCGACTCAATAAGGAAACGAATTTTCTCTCTCACCCACCTTACGCTCACCCTCAAACTCCCACTCACCCATCTAACTTAACGCTCACCCATCAACCCTCCAAATCCCACCCAAGAAATGTCTCTCAATCTTTCTAATCCATTAACACTAAAACCCCACCCATATATCAAATTAAAAATAAATGACAATAATATGAATTTCATAAAATTTCGTCATTCAAAAGAATTGTTTTAACAATAAAAATAAGTTTTATAAAATTTCTTATTGCAAACCAATTTTTTTATATCCACTTAGAAATATTGCCACTATCGTTTCTACTACAAAAAAATAGTTCCTCGTCTAGAGCTACTAATTACCTATTAACTTATTAACTATGTCCTGTTAACCTTCATTACAGCTAACTCCATGATACAGGCAACAACGAAAACACTTCAAAGAAATTAAACAAACGATTTTGTATTAAAACACATGTTTTAAATAGGCTAAATCTCTCTATTCGTGACTTTTGTTGGGATCTGGAAACAAATTTTTACAAGATCTGGAAACAAATCTTCCTTACTAAAGTGGGTTCTCAGCATAGCCATCTCAAGATCATGGCAAAATATCATCATCAAATTTAACAATACAGTACTTTCAACCATAGTTACCAAGTTCGCTGGAATTGGGGCAAATAGCATGAAATTAGCCAATTCCGTTAGACTGCCGAATAATTCGCCAAAATTCTGATTCATAGCATTAAGGGTTAATATTGAGGCTAATGTAATTGGTTAATTTTGTGGGTAGGATGCCTTAATATTGAGGTTAATGTAGTTGGTGTGGGTAGGATGCCTTCAGAACAGATGGGTTAATTTATTAGACTAGCACAACCACATTAGTAAAAACTAATGTGGTTGATATATGCCGATAGGCGTATATAAAATAGATTTACAACCACATTTACCAATGTGGTTGATATACGCCGATAGGCCTATATCCACTACCCATCACATTAATTTATATATCAATAAATAAATATTATATATAATAATTTTATTATATTAGCTTGAAATATATATATTATATATTAATAAGAATATTAATATATTAAATATATTAATTATGATTAAAATCACAAAAATATTTTATATATATTGATAATATTATAATAAGTATTAATAATATATATTAATATATTAAAAGTATTAACTATATATATACTATAAATAAACTTAAAATATATATAATATATATTAATATAAAAATAATATTAATAATATATAATAATTTAATATTTATTTATATATTAATATCATAGATGGATATATTATTAATAAACCAAAAGAACTAATAATATATTAATAATATATATTATATCATAGTTGGTTATATTATTAATAATATATATTAATAATATTATAATATTACTAATAATCATTATTTATAAATATTTGAATATTTATTTATAATAATTATTGGTAATATTATAATATTATTAATATTACTAAATAAATATTATAATATTATTAATAATGTTATTATTAATATTATAATATTAATAATAAACATTATTAATAAATATTTGAATATTTATTAATAATATATATTAATAATATTATAATATTACTAATAATCATTATTAATAAATATTTGAATATTTATTTAAAATGATTATTAGTAATATTATAATATTATTAATATTAACCAAAGGTTTAAATATTATAAACCATAGGAATTGGTGAACCTAAGGGATAAATATTATAAACATAAGGGATCAATATTAAAAACACAAGAGATTAATAAACCGTAAGAATTGATATTTTAAACTAAAAAACCTAATAAATTAATAATCCATAAGAATCAGTATTTTAAACATAGGATATTAATAAACCAACGAGATAATTAACATTATAAACCAAAAGAACTAATAGACCCAAGGGTTTAATGTTATAAAGCAAAGGAATCAATGAACCCAAGGGATAAATATCATAAACCTAACGGAAGAATACTATAAACAATAAAGATTAATAAACCCTAAGAATTAATATTTTAAACTGAAAAATCTAAGAAATTAACAAACCCCGAGAATAAGTATTTTAAACTCAAGAGAGTAATAAACCGAATGTGTGATTAACATTATAAACAAAAAGAACTAATAAACCCAAGGGTTTAATATTATAAACCAAAGGAGTCAGTGGACCTAAGGGATAAATATTAAAAACCTAAGGAATCAATATTTGTCAGAATGTGACATTTGATCATGGATGACATTGATCGATTATTCATATTATAAACCAAAAGAACTAATAAACCCAAGGGTTTAATATTATAAACCAAAGGAATTGGTGAACCTAAGGGGATTGATTTAAACATTGAGACAATTGTTCTCACAATGCGACATTTGATCATGGATGACATTGATCGATTATTCATATTATAAACCAAAAGAACTAATAACCCCAAGGGTTTAATATTATAAACCAAAGGAATTGGTGAACCCAAGGGAAAACCATTACCCAACAAATTATTAACCAAAGGAATTGGTGAACCCAAGGGAATTCATTTAAACATTGAGACAATTGTTGTCATTATTCATATTATAAACCAAAAGAACTAATAAACCCAAGGGTTTAATATTATAAACCAAAAGAATTGGTGAACCCAAGGGAAAACCATCACCCAACAAATTATAAACCAAATGAATTGGTGAACCCAAGGGAATTGATTTAAACATGGATGACATTGATCGATTATTTATATTATAAACCAAAAGAACTAATAAACACAAGGGTTTAATATTATAAACCAAAGGAATTGGTGAGCCCAAGGGAAAACCATTACCCAACAAATTATAAATCAAAGGAATTGGTGAACCCAAGGGAATTGATTTAAACATTGAGACAATTGTTGTCACAATGCGACGTTCGAACAACTATGACCATGGTTGGCCATGGGTGATTTTCATATTGAGACAATGTTTGTCAGAATGTGACATTTGATCATGGATGACATTGATCGATTATTTATATTATAAACCAAAAGAACTAATAAACCCAAGGGTTTAAGATTATAAACCAAAGGAATTGGTGAACCCAAGGGAAAACCATTACCCAACAAAGTATAAACAAAAGGAATTGGTGAACCCAAGGGAATTCATTTAAACATTGAGACAATTGTTGTCACAATGCGACGTTGGACCAAGTATGACCATGGTTGGCCATGGCTGATTTCATATTTAGACAATTTGATGATGGATGACATTGATCGATTATTCATATTATAAACCAAAAGAACTAATAAACCCAAGGGTTTAATATTATAAACCAAAGAAATTGGTGAGCCCAAGGGAATTGATTTAAACATTGAGACAATTGTTGTCACAATGCGACGTTCGACCAACTATGACCATGGTTGGCCATGAGTGATTTCATATTGAGACAATATTTGCCAGAATGTGACATTTGATCATGGATGACATTGATCGATTATTCATATTATAAACCAAAAGAACTAATAAACACAAGGGTTTAATATTATAAACCAAAGGAATTGGTGAACCCAAGGAGATTGATTTAAACATTGAGACAATTGTTCTCACAATGCGACATTTGATCATGGATGACACTGATCGATTATTCATATTATAAACAAAAAAAACTAATAACCCCAAGGGTTTAATATTATAAACCAAAGGAATTGGTGAACCCAAGGGAATTGATTTAAATATTGAGACAATTGTTGTCACAATGCGATGTTCGACCAACTATGACCATGGTTGGCCATGGGTGATATTCATATTGAGACAATGATTGTCAGAATGTGACATTTGATCGTGGATGACATAAACCCAAGGGTTTAATATTATAAATCAGAAGAATTTGTGAACCCAAGGGAAAACCATTACCCAACAAATTATAAACCAAAGGAATTGGTGAACCCAAGGGAATTGATTTAAACATTCAGACAATTGTTGTCAGAATGCGACGTTCGACCAACTATGACCATGGTTGGCCATGGGTGATTTTCATATTGAGACAATGTTTGTCAGAATGTGACATTTGATCATGGATGACATTGATTGATTATTTATATTATAAACCAAAAGAAGTAATAAACCCAAGGGTTTAATATTATAAACCAAAGGAATTGGTGAACCCAAGGGAAAACCATTACCCAACAAATTATAAACCAAAGGAATTGGTGAACCCAAGGGAATTGATTTAAACATTGAGACAATTGTTGTCAGAATGCGACGTCCGACCAACTATGACCATGGTTGGCCATGGGTGATTTCCATATTGAGACAATGTTTGTCAGAATGTGACATTTGATCATGGATGACATTGATCGATTATTTATATTATAAACCAAAAGAACTAATAAACCCAAGGGTTTAATATTATAAACCAAAGGAATTTGTGAACCCAAGGGAAAACCATTACCCAACAAATTATAAACCAAAGGAATTGGTGAACCCAAGGGAATTCATTTAAACATTGAGACAATTGTTGTCACAATGCGACGTTCGACCAAGTATGACGATGGTTGGCCATGGCTGATTTCATATCCAGATAATTTGATGATGGATGACATTGATCGATTATTCATATTATAAACCAAAAGAAATAATAAACCCAAGGGTTTAATATTATAAACCAAAGGAATTGGTGAACCCAAGGGAATTGATTTAAACATTGAGACAATTGTTGTCACAATGTGACGTTCGACCAACTATGACCATGGTTGGCCATGAGTGATTTTCATATTGGGACAATATTTGTCAGAATGTGACATTTGATCATGGATGACATTGATCGATTATTAATATTATAAACCAAAAGAACTAATAAACCCAAGGTTTTAATATTATAAACCAAAGGAATTGGTGAACCCAAGGGGATTGATTTAAACATTGAGACAATTGTTCTCACAATGCGACATTTGATCATGGATGACATTGATCGATTATTCATATTATAAACCAAAAAAACTAATAACCACAAGTGTTTAATACTATAAACCAAAGGAATTTGTGAACCCAAGGGAATTGATTTAAATATTGAAACAATTGTTGTCACAATGCGATGTTCGACCAACTATGACCATGGTTGGCCATGGGTGATATTCATATTGAGACAATGTTTGTCAGAATGTAACATTTGATCGTGGATGACATAAACCCAAGGGTTTAATATTATAAACGAAAAGAATTGGTGAACCCAAGGGAAAACCATTACCCAACAAATTATAAACCAAAGGAATTGGTGAACCCAAGGGAATTGATTTAAACATTGAGAAAATTGTTGTCACTGTTGTGGATGATTTTGTCACCCCCCTAGAGACAACCTAGAGTTGCCATAGACCAGTGCCTAGGACATCTTAATATAGCAAGGAGTCCTTTATAGTTTGGGTTGTCAGTCCAGGGGACTCACCTACTATCTCTTGTTCTAAACAAGGAAATGGAATTGGATTTGAAAGGGTCCAAATTCTCTCTCAGAAGCTGATACAAGGATAGGAGTAATGTGAAGGCATAATGTAAAACTTCAGCATGAAAGTATCAGACAGTTAAGAGACCGTTTTACTGTAAAAAGGGCCGATTCATATAATATACCACAGAAATCAAATATCAAGAAGTGCAGGCAGAGGAAACATAAGAAGATATTACTGGCAGAAGGGCGCATCAATTTACGAATCCTTAAGCCACTAATATAGCAGAAATTATGAAATGAGTGAACATGGAACAGCATATCACTTCTAGGCCTATTTAAAGCGCTTGACTAATTCCAGAAAGGGCACCACTTAAGATGAATCCTTACTGCAAACTAGTGAGCCACTCGCATTCTAGAACATGATACAAGAAGAAAGTTTGCATGAAAAAGGATGATATATTAACACATGAGAGAAATTACATACTGCAATATACCAAAGACCAGAATCCTCAATACAGTCATAACCCCTCCTCACTGAGACCCAACGGGCTCTGAAACTTCATACAGAAATGTCACAAAATGAATACAATAGTCTTCTCGCTGCACAGCTTGCTTACAGAAATTTGGAACCCTAACAATATCTTCTTTTTTGGTATTTATAGAAAAGACTGAAACTTCTAGAGGAGAGGGGAGGGAGAAAGGAGCAATTAATGACTACATTTCAATCCCATGGCGGAAAACACTCGCGCCTTTTTTATGAATGACAAGTTATAAATAAATACCTAACCACCTGTATACAGAAATTAATGTTGGGAGATAAAAATCCCCTTATGTACAAGACAGAAATAATAAAATATATACATCGGGATGCTTCTAGCTGAAGACAAATCTGCTGTCATGAGAGTCCTGGGCAAATCTTCCATTTAGTACTGTACGTCCGGCATTAGATTTTGAGTTAGAGTCCCGAGCCTTAAATAAGAAGTGAATTTCTCTGGAGGGTTCTGAGAATATCGGTCTGTGTTCTCTTTAATTGTAGTCATTTCATGTACCAGCTCCAGCTTCTTCATTAAATTCCGCCTACAGGAGATCACCTTTTGATATATTCTGGATCCTCTGCAATGGAGGCGGTGGATTTCGACACCCCCTCTACCTTTTAGAACCTGCAAAACCCTGAAACTGTTAGAAAAAGCCGACTCAGACGAAGGCGGAGGTGATGGAAGTGTGAATGAAGGAGATGATGGGGACACAAACCAAAAACGGTGACATGCGGGGTGTTGGGAGTGAACAATGGAGACTTTTCGCAAAAAGAACGAAATGTCACACAGTGAGGTCGAGAGGAAAAACTAGCGGCAAATGTGAATAAAACACATATAAATAAATATATATATATATTGGCGCGGAGGTATGTATGGGGGGAGTGACACGTAGGTTAACAGGGGGCGAATGGGAGGCGATGTGGCGAGTGGATTAATGGGCGGAGAGACGCAACAGTGACACGGTGGCGGGTCATGCAATACGGTGGGGACAAAATAGCAAGCGAGCAACTTTAAGAGGAAGTCCACCGTCAGATCGGGCTTGACAGATCCAACGGCCCCAACAAATTCCGCTGCCCGGCCACGGTATGATCTTTATCGCGCGGGAGGAAAGTGGTTTCCCCGTCGTACCGAGGACACGCGGCACCACTCTTGTGGAATCGCTGGCCACCACGGTAAATACCGCCTAACGACGAGAGTGGTGCGGGGGAAAACTGCCGGTTTTGTTGTGTGCCGGGGCCGTATGTGGGGTCCTCATTCCCGAACGATCACCGCGCCGTTGATTTAGTTGAATCAGACGGTTATAACGGCGCCCGGGGCTTAAACGATAACCCCCTTTTTCTTCTGGCCTGTGGTCCTGGACTCTGGTCTTATGAAAATCAAAGCGGGGGGGGGGCTAAAGCCTAAGGGGCTTCGGCCCAACATATAAAATATGTAATTTGAACAATTTAAACAACGTATTTTTAAGAGCGGCATGGGAGCTTTTTAGCCATGAAATATAATAGAAACAGGTTTGAAAGGGATCGATGGCTAAATCCGAATGGAGGGGAACCGTGTACAACATCGGCTCCATCTGGGGACGGCATGCTCGACTTCAGGCATGTCGAGAACATGCAGACTATTCAAAATTTCCATTCTGTCGTTCAATTTCTTCTGTGCTTCACCTTCCGGTAACTCTCAGCGTTCTTTTTACTTTGCAAAAACTAAAATGAAAGCAATTTATGTACATTATATACAGTCTGGCGTTCTTCACCTGGGTCAGAATTGAAAATATGGCTTGAGGAATTGGCCATTCACAGGCGCATCCAACAAATCACCCTGTAGGTTTTCCAACATAAAAGTATTATTCCCCCCTTGACTCACGATTCTGAATGGACCAAACCATAATGGATCAAACTTAGCGTGCTTGCCCTTTTCTGCTCTGCGAACATCCCATCTAAGAACCAGGTCTCCAATTTGAAAATTTCTACCCTTTGCATGCTGATCAAAAACCTTCTTCATTTTCTCCTGGTATTCCATTAATCTCTGGTCTACCTGGTTTCTGGATTCTTCCAATTCTACCAGTTGATTGATTCTCCTAGTCATTTCATCTGGTTCATCCTGGCTTTCCTGCAAGAAACGTGCCACTGGAAATGCCAATTGCACAGGAAACACTGCAGCCCGCCCATACACCAGCTCATATGGAGACTTGCCTGTTGCTCTTTTGCTGGTTATCCTATTTGCCCACAGAGCAAACTTCAATTGAGAGTCCCAATTTTTCTGATTTTCAGCTATCGTTTTCTTCAGGGCCCTCACCAGGGTTTTATTAGATGATTCTGCTAAACCGTTCCCCTGGGGGTAATATGCCGTGGAATGAGTTAATACAATATTATACCTTTGGCAGAAACTTACAAATCTGGCAGACTTAAAAGCTTGAGCATTATCAGTTACAATCCTTGCGGGACAGCCAAATCTAGATATGATATTGTCTTCTAAAAAATTCATGATTACAGCATCTGTAGCCCTTCTTGTAGGTATGGCTTCCACCCATTTCGTGAAGTAGTCTGTGGCTGTGAGTATCCATTTATGTTGGCCACTTGATGGGGGGTGTATTTCTCCTACAAAATCTAATCCCCATTTCTGGAAGGGTTCATTTACATGAATGGGAATCAAGGGCAAAGATGCTAACTTCTGTCTTTCTGCAAACCTTTGGCACTTGTCACATGCTCTGACCCAGGCAAAGGTATCTGAATACAATTTTGGCCAGTAAAAACCAGCCTTCAAGATTTTATTGGTTGTAGCCCTCCAGCTGTAGTGTCCTCCACATATCCCCTCATGGAATTCTGTCATTATATTCTGCACTTCATTTTCTGTGAGGCATAACAGCAATATACCCAAAGGGTCTCTCCAATAGAGCTGTCCATTGGCAATGGCATACTTCTGAGACCTCATCCTTACAGCTCTATACTTTGCTTTGTCACAACCAGGAGGACAACTAAGTGTCAATATATATTCAACTATTTGCTTGTACCAAGGACTAGTCAGATATTTCACATGTACCTTTTGTGTGGCCATTTCTAGCCCATGTTGCTCCTCTTCTTTTTCTGATTCTTCATTAGCCATCATGGATAGATTAATGCCCAGAGCCTGATGATTAGATTCAGATAACATCTTGGCAAGTCCCTATCCCTTGATCAATTTCGTAGGCTTTATGTCTAGATCATATTCCTGGATTTTTGCAATCCATCTTCCTCTTCTGCCCTCACTATCTCCCTGAACTAGAATGTCTTTTACAGCTGCTGTGGGAACATAAGCAGTAATATGGGATTGCAAAATATAGACTCTAAAAGCTTTAAGGGACTTTACCAGGGCATATGCTTGCTTCTCCAATATATTATATTTCAGTTCAGCATCGTACAACACCTGACTGAAAAATGCTATGGGCTGTTCATATCCTTCTTCGTTTTTCTGTAATAACACTCCATCAATTGTATGTGGTGAAGCAAATGAAAATACCATAAATGGATTACTGTAATCTGGTCCTGCTAGCACGGGGGCTTCGGCAAATG
Source organism: Pinus albicaulis (assembly GCA_034641835.2). Lineage (NCBI taxonomy): Eukaryota > Viridiplantae > Streptophyta > Pinopsida > Pinales > Pinaceae > Pinus > Pinus albicaulis. Next base: position 1,399,766,750 of record CM076579.1, on the reverse strand, counting down.
CTTGTTTAATTCTTGCAAATGTATCCCTAGACTCCTGGGACCACTTAACTTCACTGTCCTTTTTCAACATATTGGTTATGTGCCTAACTATCTCTGCATAGTTAGGAATGAATCTTCTTAAAAAGTTTATTCGACCCAAAAATACCTGTACTTCTTTCTTATTTCTTGGCAGAGAGATGCTATTTATTACTTCAACTCTCTTAGGATCAATTTTTACACCATCCTTAGTCACAATGTGTCCTAAGAGTTTTCCTTCGTCTAATGCAAACAAATATTTTTGGGGATTAAGAGAAAGGCCGTACCTTCTGCATTTTTCGAAAGTTCTTCTCAAATGTTCAATATGTTCATCATCATTCTTTGAGAACACTGTGATATCATCGAGGTACACTACCAGAAACTTGTCCTGTTCTCCCACAAAGGCTATGTCCATTGCCCTTTGAAAAGTAGCACTTGCATTAATCAGTCCAAATGGCATCCTTGCATACATAAAAGTTCCCCATGGCGTGGTGAACGCAGTCTTCTTCTGATCTTCTGGGAAAACAGCTACCTGATTGTAACCTGAAAATCCATCCATCATCGACATTCTGGATGCTCCCACCACTTTCTGCAGGATGTGATCCATTTTAGGCAGTGGATAGTTGTCCTTGAGAGATGCTCTATTCAAATTTCTGAAGTCCACACACAGCCTGATTTCTCCATTCTTTTTTCTGACAGGAACAAGATTCGCTATCCATTCTGAGTACCTCAAGGGCACAATTATTTTGGCCTTCAACAACTTTCTAATTTCTTTCTCAATTGAGGGAAGAAGCAAGGGATTAATCTGCCTGAGCTTCTGTTTGTATGGCTTTGCATCTTCCCTGAGTGGAATCTTGTGTTGTATAATATTTACATCAAAAGTTTTTAGGTCCTCATAGGACCAGGCAAAAACATCTTTATAAGACTGAAATAACTCCAAATACTTTTCTTTATATTCCTTTGGGATTCTTTTAGATAATTTAACAATTTTGGGATCAGTAGCGGTACCCAGATTCAAATCTCTCATTTGGTCTTCTTCTACCGCTTTGTTTGGCTGCTTGAGAACATCATTCTTGTTGAATAATCTTTCTAGAGGCACTAAACCCCTAGGTATGACATTTCCTTTTAACTGCAGCACTTTATTTCCTGATATATTCTCTTCCCATTTTCCTTCAGCAAAATTTTCAGCTTCTGCCTCCTCATCATCATCAATTTCGATACCTGTGAATTCTCCCACTATCTCCATGAATCTCTTCATCTGTTCGTCATCTTCAAAGACCTGCCAATGCTTTATATTGTCTGGGATAGATGGTCTGTAACGTACCTCCACTTCATATCTTAACAATGGGTTCTGTGGAGGCCGGAACGTACTGGCAGCCACAGCAAGAGAGTCTGCTATTCTGTTATGCTCCCGGGGCATGAACTGTATATTAAATGCTAAGAAGAAATTTTCTATCATGTCCCATACTTCGTTTCTATATGCTCTGAGCCGAGGGTGTTTAGCTTGACATTCATTTTTTATCTGCCTCACTACTAGCTCAGAGTCCCCAAACACTTTCAGACATTGGATGCCCATGTTTCTAGCTGTCTGTAGGCCCAATAACAATGCTTCATACTCAGCTACATTGTTTGTAGCTTCATACTCCAATTTGAAAGACAGTGGTACCCATTTTCCTATGGGGGAGATTAACAATACCCCAGCCCCATTACCTTCCCTGGAATTCGCTCCATCAAAATGCAAAGTCCATATTTCCGATTCCTGATCTTCCTTGGATTGTTCAACTTGGATTTGACCAAAGAGGGGCTCGTGTGCGCAATTTTGATTCTCTTCTAACACAAAACATGAGAAATCACCCTCTTTATTATAAACTGGAGAGTTGTCTGAACAATCAGCAGTGGTCACCATTTTAACAAATCTGGTCTCCCTATACAGCCTCCTCTCCTGACCACCAAAGACTGGGACAGTAGCATATGTTAAATCCAATTTAATTGATCCCCCAATCTTTGTACCCCAGGACCTTGACAACAGCATGCCAAAGCGAGCTGGGATATCAGCGACCACAATGTCCATGACCACACTCTTTACTGGGATTTGAGCTAAGTTGACTACTAAATATTTTATCATTCCCAAGCATTTAACCCTTTTAGAATCAAATGAATATAGATCTTTATATGGCCTTGTAATTTGCAGCCCTAGTTGCTCCATAACAGACAGAGGCATAAGATTATGGGAGGCTCCAGAATCTAGCATACAATTGTGAAGCAGCAGGTCATGAATGACTAGGGATACATAAAAGGGAGTAGAAGGGTCTATCTCCTCAACGTGTGGGCCAAAGATTACCATGGGTCTTTCTTCTTGAAGATTTAGACTATCAGGTGCAATTGGTAGTTCAGGAAGAGGTATGAAAGAGGTAACCTGAGACTGATACACAGGCTGTTTTAACAATTCAGTCAGAGGAACAGGAATCTTAATCTTTTCAAGCTCTCTTTGCAAATTAAAAGCAGATGTGGACTTTTCTATCATTACCTCTTTTGACTCCTTATTCTCAACTGAGGACTTGACTTCTTTTGACACTGGCTCAGTATTAGAAGGACTGGCTATTTTAGAGGAAGAAGGAAACTGACCTGTTGACTGCAAGGGGATATTCAGGAGATTCTTACCTTTTTCCATGCCCTTCTTTGTTGCTGATTCCTTCTGAGCAGATGTTTCTTTCTGAGGAGGATCTTCTTCTTGCTCCTGAGTTCGGGTCCTCTTCCTCGAGGATCTGAGATCATATTTGACATTGAATTGGGCTTCCATGAAATCAACAAATTGCTTGCAGTAATGGTCAATGTCTGCTTCTTCATCTTCTTCTTGCAGGGGACAGTCCATATCATCATTGTTTGAAAAAGCCAGATTGGAATCTTCTAATCCATAGGCTGCCTCCCCAGTGGAGTCGTCTGCTGGTCCTTCCAGGTACAAAGGATGAGGTACCTGATCTTGCTGCTCCCTTGTCTCTCTCGGCAATATTTGGAGAGGTGGCCTCTTGTACTGGGGATTATACCCTCTGTTTGGAGCATTGTAATAGTTCTTGGGAGCTGCGTTCTTAGCTTCTAGTTCCATCTTGACCATATTCTTTATCATTTTACCTATTTCATCCATTTTATCTGAATCTTTATCCTGGTTAGAGGTAGAAACCTCTTCTTTACCTTTCCTCCTGGCATCTGGTTCAATTCTCCCTTTTAACTTTCCTGTGGAGGCAAAGTTCGCTTCTAGTTCCAGAGCATCTGATTGTGCATCGTCTAGTGTGGCAGGTTTCCTTTCTCTCAAGGAGAATCCAAAGTCGAAGTCGAAGGCTGCTATGAAGATTATCTTGGCAGCAGCTTCATTTGGCTTCATTTCCGGAGGCAAACTTAGATATAACTTGTTGAACCTTTTGATAAATTCTGATACTCCTTCATTCTGTTTCTTCTTCATAGTATAAAATTCAGTGAGACACTGACCGTGATCTTTCTTTTCTCCCCATTTTCTGAGAAAAACATTCTCCATTTGATCCCAGGTGGTTATTGAGCGATTTCCCAGTGTCTTAAACCATTTTCTGGCTTCTCCTTCCAAAGACTGCACAAATAATCTCAAAACCACATCCAGGTGTTCAACATTCAAATTTTCTGCAAAAGAGCATAAGGTCCCGAGATGTTTCTGAGCATCAATATCATTTTCACCATTGAACCTTGGCAGAATCTTGAGATAATCCTGCGGCATATCATTCAACACCTGGGGTAAAGCCAGAGGAGCATATTTGTTCAGGAGAAACGCAGGAACATTGGCCATTGGAGGTGGTGGGGGTTGCACAACAGTCTGAGAAACAAATGAAGGGAGAGGGGTAGGGGGAAGCGGAGTGTGAATAACAATGGGAATATATTGCACCGAGGTCTGAGGTGTGGATGGGAATAGTTCTCGGTTAACAGAAGCTACCTCAGTGACCTCTTTAATTTCTTCAGCCTCGAAAACAGGATAAGATTCTTCCCCAATTAAAGCACTTCCCCTACGTGGGGTTTCTAAATAAAACTCAGGGTTTTCCGTTCTAACTTCTTGAGAAGAAGAGGGCGGATAATCTTCAACAGAACACTCAGGATTTTCAGCATGGGCTGACTTCCTCTCCTTCCAAACTCTTTTATGAATAATTTTCTCTGGGTCAGACACGTAGGGTGTTTTCAGTTGAGCTGTATCTGACCTCAAATGCGGCCTACGAGGAGCCAGGACTACCGATAAGATTTATCAAATAAAGACCAGTGGAGTCGCCAAGGTGAGAAATCTGCAACTCTTCACCTCTCCGTGCTCACCTGATTAGAGAGTGAAATAATTTGTCGAAAACCCAGGGAAACTGATATTCTTGAATTCGCTCCCCGGCAACGGTGCCAGAAAGATGTTGTGGATGATTTTGTCACCCTCCTAGGGACAGCCTAGAGTTGCCATAGACCAGTGCCTAGGACATCTTAATATAGCAAGGAGTCCTTTATAGTTTGGGTTGTCAGTCCAAGGGACTCACCTACTATCTCTTGTTTTAAACAAGGAAATTGAATTAGATTGAATTGGTCCAAATTCTCTCTCAGAGGCTGATACAAGGATAGGAGTAAAGTAAAGACATCATGTAAAACTTCAGCATGAAAGTATCAGACAGTTAAGAGACCGCTTTACTGTAAAGAGGGCCGATTCATATAATATACCACAGAAATCAAATATCAAGAAATGCAGGCAGTGAGGAAACATAAGAAGATATTACTGGCAGAAGGGCGCATCAATTTACGAATCCTTAAGCCACTAATATAGCAGAAATTATGAAAAGAGTGAACATGGAATAGCATATCACTTCTAGGCCTATTTAAAGCGCTTGACTAATTCCAGAAAGGGCACCACTTAAGATGAATCCTTACTGCAAACTAGTGAGCCACTCGCATTCTAGAACATGATATAAGAAGAAAGTTTAGTATGAAAAGAGATGATATATTAGCACATAAGAAAATTTACATACTGGGATATATCAAAGATCAGAATCCTCAATACAGTCATAACCCCTCCTCACTGAGACCCTACGGGCTCTGAAACTTCATACAAAAATATTACAAGATGAATACAGTAGTCTTCTCGCTGCACAGATTGTTGACAGAAATCTGGAACCCTAACAATGTCTTCTCTTTTGGTATTTATAGAGAAGACTGAAACTTCTAGAGGAGGGGGGAGGGAGAAGGAGCAATTAATGACTACGTTTCAATCCAATGGCGGAAAACACTCGCGCCCTTTTATGAATGACAAGTTATAAATAAATACCTAACCACCTGTATACAGAAATTAATGCTGGGAGATAAAAATCTCCTTATGTACAAGACAGAAATAATAAAGTATATACATCGGGATGCTTCTGGCTGAAGGCAAATCTGCTACCATGAGAGTCCTGAGAAAATCTTCCATTCAGTACTGTACGCCAGGCCTTTTATTTTGAATTAGAGTCCCGAACCTTAAATGAGAGGTGAACTTCTCTGGAGGGTTATGAGAATATCTGTCTGTGTCTTCTTTAATTGTAGTCATTTCATGTACCGGCTCCAGCTCCTTTATTAAATTTCGCCTGCAGGAAAACACCTTCTGATATATTCTTGATTCTCTGGAATGGAGGTGTTGGATTTAGACGCCCCCTCTACCATTTAGAACCTGCAAAACCCGAAACTGTTAGAAAAACTGACTCAGACGAAGGCAGAGGTGAAGGAAGTGTGAATGGAGGAGATGATGGGGGCACAAATTAAAAACGGCGACATACAGGGCGTTGGGAGCAAACAATGGAGGTTTTCGCAAAAAGAACGGAATGTCGCGCAGTGGGGTCGGGAGGAAAAACTAGCGACAAATGTGAATAAAACACATAAATATATATATATATATATATATATATATATATATATAGGTGCGGAGGGATGTACGGGGGAAGACACGTAGGCGAACAAGGGGTGAATGGGAGGCAACGTGGCGGGTGAATTAATGGGCGGAGGCGTGTAACAGTGACACGGTGGCGGGCTGTGGGACGTGGCGGGTGAATTATTGGGCGGACGATTTTGTTACATCTCCGCCGTTGGATGGAGATCTGGAGATCTGACGGTCTCAGTGAATCCCGCTGCCCGGCCATCGGTTGAAGTTTAGCGCGCGGGGGATGGGCGGTTTCTCGCTCGTACCAAAAACACGTGGCATGAGATTTATGGCATCGCTGCCTCCGCAGGGAATACCACTGCTATGACGAGGGTGGTGCGGGGCAATACCTCCTGTTTTGGGCGTGTGGTGTACAGATGGGGGGCCCTGCCAGTAAGTTAACTGCCGCGCCGTTGATTTAGTTGAATCGGACGGTTGCGACGACGCCCGGGACTTAAACGATAAGCCCCCTTTTCTTCTGGCCCGTGGTCCTGGACTCGGGTCTTATGGCAACGTCAATAGGAGGGGCTGAAGACTTTAGGGGCTTCGGCCCTATATATAAAATATGAATTTTAAACATTCGAACAGAGTATTTTTTAGAGCGGCATGGGGGTTTTTTAGCCATGAAATATAATGGAAACGGGTTTGAAAAGGATCGACGGCTAGATCTAAATGGAAGGGAAAAATGTACAACAAGCACCACCTCTGGCTTCCACTATAGTATTGAGTTTGGATTCCATGATAACATCACATTTGACTACCATTATACCACCTAGTTTTGCATCAAGCTTTGCTTCCACATTAGCACCACAATAGTGCCACAATTGGCTTTTGATTTAGCACCTATTTTTTCTTACATTTTCATAATGAACTTTTCTTCCACATTAGCACCGCATTATGCTTCCAATTTAATGCAATTTTTCTTCCATTTTAGTGCTAAGCTTTGCTTCCAACTTGTTGGAATTTGTTGTTTCCAGTTTAACACAGTCATTTGGTTCCACTTTAGCATCAATATTTGTGTCCACTACATGTCTTATGTGGCACATTATTTTGCTTCCTCCCATATCTTCCAATTTATCACCAAGTTTAATTTCCACTTTAAACCGAGTTTAGCTTCCACTATAACATCTAACATTGTTTTATGCACTAGATTTAGCTTCCATGCTCATAATGCCTATATTATATTCATTTTATTATTTGTAATTAAATTAATTAACTATCACATAATTCTTAAATAAATTATATCAATGTTAATAAACATAATGCAATGCAAATTTATGTCATGACGTTTATGGATAAATTTAAGAGAAATGAGCAACATCCATCTAAAGTAATAATATCATCATATTTAGTAACTCCGAGTCAAAACCAACAAGATGCAACATAACATCGTAACATCGTATATAAACAAAATAACACTTATAACATCATCATCATCGTCATCATCTTTAAATTTAATTAAAACAAGGGAAAATATAATGTCAAATATGTCATCAAATCATTATGTCATAGACATCATCCTAGAAAAGTAAAAGAAACACGACTCTCTCTCTCTCTCTATATATATATATATAGAGAGAGAGAGAGAGAGTGAGAGAGAGAGAGAGAGAGCACATTTTATGATCTCTATATACACAAAATTAAAAATGATATATGTGTCATCGTGATATTTCAACGACAATGCATGGTATAACAAGTCACGATGATACTAGAACGTAACATGCATATAGATCATCGTAAAAGCTAGTGTACGTCCCTAGTAGCACTAGTATATTTATTAGTAATGATCGTAGTGCCCACATGAGTAATGCCAATCGCTACCACCAACACTACCACCACCAGGACCATGATCATCCTCAGGCTCGTCATCTTCGTCATCATCATCACCACCTAGATTTTATCTAGACTCAACATAGTTTGGATCAATATCAATTAAATCTTTAGCTCCAATGTTTTAGAAATAAAACAAACACTTAATATTAAAAGTTAGTATTAATTTCATGCCACAATGCATATCTCTATTATGTCTCTAATATTATATCATACAAAAGTGCAACAAAGTATAAGAAAATGGCAATTAATACGTGTGTAGAGAGGAATATGACAACATAATAAAGTGCCCAAAAATAGAAGTAATTTTTAATCGTATTAGGAGATATAGACAAAAATAGTTTAAGAAATATGAAATGCCAACAAGTGAGAGCTTAGAATCAATATCTAATAGGATTATTATATCTTTTTACACTTCTAGAGTGAAAATGAGAACTAGGAAAATTGGATTTTATTATTGGATTGCCAAGAAAAACATAACAACATGAGTCCATCGTGATGCTCATGGATAAATTGACAAAGGCCGCCCATTTTATTTTATTTTAGTGCACAACAAGTTTGATAACACAGTGGAATTTTTTATGAGGGAAATACTAATATTACATGATATAGCCAAAGCCATAATATCAACTCAATACATAGTGTTCACTTCAAACATTTGTAAGGATATGTTCCAAGCATTAGGAAAATAAATTAATTTGAGTACAAGTTACCATCTATGACATATAAAAGAGAGAGAGAGGGTAAATTAGATAAACGAGGTGCAACCTTCACATGTGTTGATCACTATTTAACATGAGTCATTTTTTGATTAAGCCTTGAGAAGCCATGTATCGAATATTATGACAGATTGTGAAACATTTAAGGGTTGGTCGAAGAGAAACGATGTAAGATAAGTCACGTGCCTAAAAATCAAAGCATATGCACTAAAAAATTCCAAACCAAGCAAAAGGGCAAAGGTATGGTGCAAAGGATACAAAAAAAATTATTAAAAATCTTGCCGCGTCCACAATACGCACGTGAGGGAACTCTTCATATGGGAATTTCCGCAGGGGTCAAGAAGCGGAAGGGGGAAGAGACCCACACCCCCGCGGAATTAAGGTGACGTGCCACGGGGTGGACCCAAGGTAAAGATGATATGGCGGAGAAAAGCGCAGGTAAGAGTGAGGCGGAGAAGCATGGTATAGCGAGTCGGTTTAAGGAAGTAGTCGAATGCCAGAAGATTATTGATAAGGAGTCGGCCCGCATTATAGCTTCGAGGGCCCTACAACAGTTGGTAGCCAACGTGGACCGGTTCGATGCAGTTTGGGCCGAGATCACAACGGCAGGACTTCCGTCATGCTGGGACCCTACCACTCCTTCCATGCTACGATCATTACCAAAATATGAAGCACGTCTCTAGGAAGAAAGGGACCGAACGGACATCTTGTCAGATAAAACCGCTCGGTTAAAATCAGAGACAATTGTTTCATCGCTCCGCCCAGAATTCGTTCTCGTGCATATGATAAAACATAAGATCCCCACCGAGGCAAGTCTAAACGATCTCACTGAGGCCTTCATCAAGGTGGAAGGATTTGCAGCAATGCCTGAACCTTCAGCGGACAGTCAACAGAGGTGCACCCAGTTTGCCAGCCAGATCGCCAGCTCGTCCGCAAATGTTCCGCCACCAGTGTCAGCGACCGCCTCGACCCCTTCTCGTCAATGAAATACTGTTAATTCATGATTCGGCCCTAGTGGCCTTTTTACTTTTACTTTAGTTAGTTATTTTCAAGTTTCAGGTGGAATTTATATTTCACCCCAGTATTTTACTTTCTGCCAAGACTGTTGTTTAATATTTTGTTTCAAAACAGCTGAGTGCCTAACTGCAAATGATGAGAGGAATTTATTCCTCATCATAAGTTTTGGTTATCTTGATAAGGACCTTTAACAAATTTTTGGCATGTGAGGAAGATATTTTTCCAAAAAATATCTTCTCGCTCATGTATGGAGGATTCTATATAAGCAAGATCAGAAGAGAAAAACGGGTTCCAGATTTTCAAAAGAATTTTTCTGTGTAATAATTGTTGTATGATTGTTGTGAAAATATTAATAGAAATGCGAAGAGCCCGTTGGGTCTCAGCAAGAAGAAGTTTTACTCTATGTGAGGATTCTGGTCTAAGTGTTCTATAGTGTGTAACTCTATCTTATGTGATATCGTTTTACTGTTTATTTCTCTGTTTCCACTTCCTTATATCATGTTCTGGAATGCGAGTGGCTCACTAGCTTTTGGTATAAATTTATCACCATTGATACTTATACTGAGCTTGTCAAGCGCTTTAAATATAGCTCAGGCATGGTATGCTGTTTCACTTTTCACTTCATTCATTATTCCTCCATATTAAATACTGCGAGATGTTATTCTTTCAAAACAATTGACATGTATGGATTCTTATCTTTTTAAGCCCATCTCATGTTCAAATATGTTTACGGAGTTCCCTCTCATTAGTAGTTAATATCTTTCTGTATTTTCTACGCAGCAAACTTCATCTGATTTTTAAATCTCTGTAAAGCATTTTAGAATCCAACCCTCCTTAAAGAAAGCTGTCTTTAAGCTGTCTGATGCATCTATATTAAGTACTCATTCCTTGCCTCTACGACATCTCGTTATTTTGCTGACTCTAAGAATATTCTGGTTCCATTTATATTACATTCCCTTGTGAAAATTGAAGTAGTAAAGAGCGTCATACTGTAAAAGTCTTGAATCATACCTTACGCTCCTTACTGCATAAGATGTCCTAGGCACTGGTCTTTTACAACTCAAGGCTGTCTCTAGGAGTGACAACAACATGTATGTAATATATTAATTTATCCAAGTTGAAATATTACTTGCACTTAGTAGAGTTTATTAGTTTTCGTAGCATCGAATGGTGTTCTAGTCTCAAACTTTGTGGAGAGGCTAAAACACGTGAGATCTCTAAAACCTAGAAATCATTTATGAAAATTTCACCTAGAGACAACTCAATTAAATAAATTGATCGATAATTAAAAATGCTTAACTCAAACTTAGCGAAATCTATTAACTAATAGGAATTAATTGAGAAAGGTGAGAACTCTCTACAAACTCACATGGATCGACTTAGAAATGATCTCAACTATCGATAATGACTTAATCATGGTTGTTGGTGATCCAACTAGAGATTATAAGAGGAGGTTGATGGGGTTGGATAAGAACACACATGAAGAGTGAGTTTCCCTGGAAAAATCAAATTTCCAGAGAGAAACATTCAGCTGGAAGAAATTGGGCTAGAAGAAAGCAGGATCTAAAGGGATATGAGTAGAAAATTTCAGGAGGAGGATTCTAGATCTAGAAGAGTGAGTTGAGAGGAGGACTAGTTTTCCTCAAGAAGCTACATAAGGACTGCATGAGAGGGCTTCAGACGAGAGTTCGATTCAACTAAAGGAGGAGTTGATTCAGTTGATGAGGGCTAGGAAAAAATCTAGGAGGCCAAGTGAGTCACTTCCTGGGGTAGAGACAGGCAAATTTGCAGGATTCAGTGTGTTCCATAGGTAGTGTTCTAGAGGTAGTGCGAATTATCTTGCATAGAGGCAACAAAGAGGCTAACACAAGGGCTTTTTGTGTGGTCATGTTTGGCCAGATTTCAGAGTTGAATCGATTGTGGTGCTGAGGTATTATTCTCATAGATATTTTTTTCAGTATTGATCACATATTGGATTGTTAGATTAAGCATCCAAAATTGTACTCAGAATTTCTACTGCTTCATAATAATAAAAACCCTCATCTGTTGCATTGGTTTTCCTGCATTACGTTTTTCTAGGAACAATTGTCCAAAAATAATTGTGTCAAATTTGATTGCATGTGTGCATATTATTTCTCAGTTTCTAGTTTATTTTCCGCAACATGTTATTTGTGAAGAAATTGCAGTGTGAATTATTTTTTATTTTGCTAGTAACAAAATAAATTGAATAATAATTTTATCAATTAGAAGAATAATTTATAGTTGTCGAATTTCAAGCAAATTTTCAGAGAGTTTCCATATAATAATGGTTGTGATACATCATTGGGAATAAACACATTTGAAACCATATATGGTTGAATTTGCCACACTCTAGCAACCTAAGACAGTCTAAGACATAAATTTAAGCTTGTGTCATATCGTTATATGAAACTAACTAGAGTTTGGGCCATAATTTCCGAATGAAATGAAAGAGGGGGTTTCCAAAATCAAATATAATTTGAAGGAAATAGAATTCATGTCAAAAAACATTATTAATAAATAAAAAATGCACAATTTAATGTCGAGAAAAATAATTTTTTCAAAATGAATCTTAAAACGTTCATTAAATCTTACACCAATCTAGTACCTTGATATTGTGGGAAATTTAAAGTTCTAAATATGATAGGACTAGTCACACATAGACTTGGATTTCATACGAACATTAAGGTCATATTTTCTTTTAAATGTATTTCTACTTAAGAATTTTGTACATGTTCATATCCCTTGAGTGGGAATTGATTTGAGTGGAACCAAAGGGAGAAATCCAAACAAATTCTTTATGTATCCTATATAAAATAATTCATATTGCATTGGAACTTACCAAACTATAAGTCTCGAGAAGATGTAATGGAACCAATATGGATTAGATGAGGTCAATTGAGTAATAGAGGATGCGATGATGGTGATACAAGTGGATATTGGTGGCCATCGCCCTATTCCACTTGGACCCCCACCATTGTTTCTTTCATTTTTTCAGTTTCGTTAATTGTAGCACAATTTACTATTTTTGGCAGCTTTTTGGGTCATGAACTTCCGGATCCGTTTTGAGACCCTAAACGACGTTTTTTGGGAAAATTGGGGAAACCATGAGACTTTCACTGATGTTTGTCATTCTAAATTTGTATTCATCGTATAGATATTTCTAACGACGTATTGTGCACGTTAAACAGAGATTGTATGCCAAAGTTACGACCCCAGGAATTTGTTGTACCAATTTACCCAAACGGGGCCCATAGTTTTGGCACGTCATCTCCTAGGGTTAGGTTTTTGGATGGTTAGGGTTTTCCATTGTTTCTCAATAATAAATAGGTTTTCGAGCCTCATTGTAAGAGAGTTTAGAGGCATGTAGTCGCTACATCTCTCCTTAGAGATAATCTATCATCACTTGAGTTAGTTTATTTCCATTCTATGTGTAAGCATATTTCAATTCTTTGATATAAATGAAATGAAGTGTTATTTATGTTGCATATATGTATTTATGGTTATATTGGTATTCTATTACGTTCCTGTCTAAGTTTGGATCAATGGTATCAGAGCAATATGCTCTTTCTCTGTTTTTCTTTACATGTCCCCAATGAGGTTAGGGTATAAGGAGTTAGGGATTGAACTGGTTGAACCTTTGCAAGACCAACCTTGTAAACCCCGATGACCTCCCATGGCGGAAGAAAAGAAAGAGGAGGGAGCAGGAGATCCTTTCAAAATATTTCTCGAAGAAGCCCTCGAGTGACAAAGGAATGCGATGATGGGCATTTTTACCCAAATCCTTCGACGGATGCCCATAAGCGACACATCTTCATTCAAAGGTCACTCTGGAGGTGCCACTCCATTCAAGATACAAGTAAACTTTGACCTTCCCATATTTGAAGGCCAGATAGATGCATACATCGTAAATAGATGGTTAAATATGTTGGAAGGATATTTTTCAGTTTATAATTTTTCCAATAGGGAAAATATTACTTTTGCGCTCCTCAAAGCTGCCCCCCCCATGTCAAGGACTGGTGGGAAACCTACTGTGAATAGACGGACAAGAGAAAACCATCACTATTTTCAGCAGAACCCACTTGGATTTCTTTCCGAGATGTCATCAAGGGACAATATTACCCCGTGGGGAGCTATGAGGACAAGTACATACAATGGACTACGTTGTGGCAACAAAAGGATCAAGATGTTCATGAGCTGACAAATCTATTCCATACCCTGCGCACAAAGTTGGGTATCAAATATTCAGAGAAACATCTAGTGCTTAAGTACCGCAGTTGTTTGCACATATACATTCAAGAGGAAATGGAGTTCCTCGGCATCTCCTCGCTTGGTGCATCATACTGATATGTTACAAATATGGAGAAAAAGTTTAAACAGAAGAAGCAAGACTTTGGATATGCGAATCTGAAGCAAGGGAAATGCGCCCCCAAACCACAAAACAAAGGAAAAATCCAAGGCGGGGCTGCAAGCAAAGAAAAACACCATAAAGACAAAGAAGAACACGGGAAAGTGGTGTGAGATCCATAAGAGCCCCATTGAAAACACAAGTGAGTGTCAGGCCAAGTAGTCACTTGTGGCCGAGTTAAAGGCTTCTGAATCAGATGCATGCTTCGACTCAGAGTCAGAACTCAACAAGAGGAATGATAAAGCGAAGCAGATTATTGATGTGGAGCCCAGGGCCACCATTTCCACCACCAAGATCCAGAAGAATGAGCCTAAAGATCCGGAGGGGGGGGAGCCCTTCTTCCACTCCCAGATGTGGGTGAAGGGTTCTTCGTTGTAGTTCATTGTTTACAACGAAATCCATAAGAACCTCATTTCGGCATAGGTCATGAAGCAGTTGGGACTACTGACCACAAAACACCCGTAGACATACACCATCGGGTGGCTTCACAAAGGATGAGATCTCCGCGTTAGCTAGCAATTCCGCCTTCCCTACAACATCAAGATCTTCACATATGAGGTCCTGTGTGATGTTGCTCCTATTGAAGTTTGCGTTGTGTTATTAGGCCAACCATACCTGTGGAAGTTTCATGTTGTGTATGAGTCTAGGCCTCGCACTGTTATTATTACTTTGGGTAATAAGTTGTACAGGATACCGAAGGTAGCCTCACCTACTGCCATCTCTTTGATTGCTTCAAAGCAATGCAGTAAGCTCATTTCCCAGACTGGGAAATTTGTTTTCCTTATGATTCTCTCTCAGGGAAAAAATAATATTGTGGCCACAACCTCCAGACAAGGCTCCTTCGCACAAAAACAACATATGGAAAAGGGTACCTCTACACTGTCAGGTCATGCACCCCATTGATCTGACCTCAAAGGGGTACATCTACACCGTCAGGTCACACACCCTAATGATTTGAACCCAGGTGCGCTGCTTCCAATGGACCAATTTATCGATGTTATGTTCTGGAGAATAATGAAATAAAGAAGCAGATTCATGAGTTGTTGCAGAAATGGCACATCAGGCTAAGTTCATCACCTTGTGGAAGCCCAATCGTGTTGGTACAAAAGAAGGATGGGACCTGGAAACTCATTATTGACTATCGGGTGTTGAACAATAACAATTTCTGGAATAGATATCCAATCCCAAAGATTGATTACCTTTTGGACCAACTCAATGGGGGGAAATATTTCAGCAAGATCGACTTGAAGTCCGAGTATCACCAAGTACCAATCAAACCCTCTTATGTGTGGAAGAATACCTTCAAACCCAAGGAGGGCCTTTACGAATGGTTGGTCATGCCCTTAGGGTTGACGAATTCCCCCGCAACCTTCATGAGGTTGATGGATGACATCTTGCAACCATTCACCAACTCATTCATCGTGGTGTATTTGGATGACATCCTGGTCTTTAGCCAGAGTTGGGAAGAGCACCTCTACTATATTCGACAAGCCCTCCAAACTCTCTGACAACATAAGTTGTGTGTGAATTTGGAAAAATGCACTTTTGGTATGAACCAGGCTCAATATCTGAGGTAATCATTGATGAGAATGGTGTGCATATGGACCCAACTAAGATACAAGTCATTCAGGATTGGCTATCCCTAACCACTCTAATGGATCTCTACAACTTTCTAGGTCTTTCCAATTTCTACCGCATGTTCGTGTTGGGTTTCTCTCATATAATTTGGCCTTCGAGTCAAGTCACCAAGGGTAGAGGGAAAGAAAAATTATTTTTGTATGAATCCCAACAAAAGGCATTTTTTGAGTTGAAGCATTGCCTCTGCTCTGCACCAGAGCTCACATTAGCAATCCTGCAACAACCATTTGAGATTGAGACAAATGCTTCCAACTATTCTATTGGTGCAGTTCTTACGTAGTAGGGAATCCATTGGCATATCACAGTGAGACAAGTTCAAACATAGTCCGCAAAATATCCCACCTGCGACAAAGAGATGTATTCCATTGTGCAGTCCTGCTGACAATGGAAGCATTACATTTTGGGGTGTTAGTAACCTATAAATATAGGATTCATAATTTTGTCTTGACTGATGGTAGTCTTGTAAATATGTACAAACTTTGCTTTCTGCAAGTTATTTTCCCATATTTTGTAAAAAAATAAAAATAAATAAAGAAATAAATAAATAAATCAAAAAGAGGGTAAAAGTCCTAAAAGAAAAATCAAAGGACTTAGAAAAATAATATACCCCAAAAGAAAAAAGATGAATAAAACATGAAAGTGTGCAAGTCTAAGTGCCACTACTTTTACTTTTTGCAATTGATTATGGCAGAGTGTCAATGAATGCCATAATCTGTGATGAGTTGAACAATTTAATCTTGACTTGTCATCTTTCAATTTCAAATGTTGTAGATAGTGAATAAAGAATTGTCATACAATTTAATCATGACAATTCAGTAGTTAGGTAGAGAGTAAAAGAATCCCACAGTTTAATCTGGATTCTTGGATGCAATAAGTGTAGAATAAGATAGTTTATTGCTTCAAAAAAAAAAAAAAAGGTGGTAAGGTTGCTATTTCAAATGCACCTGATTAAAATAGAAGGAAAAAATGTTAGAAGATATGACTGGGTAGGTAGAAGAAGGTGGGAAACATCATTGTAAATATATTTCACCAGGCCATAAATAACTAATTTCCCCTTCCCATAGGAATTTGATATTCTAAACTATCAGTCAAAGAGGCTTAAGGCATTTCCTTGACTTCTTTTACGACCGAACACAAGGCTCAATGACTGACTAGTTGAAAATGTTAAGTTTCTATATTAATCCCGGAAATTTTCATCATTTACCCCTTCATGCAGTCATCACCATTTTACTTCATAAGTAAGAACTCTTTTCTTACTTAAATGTTACATAAAGGCAAATTTAATTAACTTCCCCCCTTTTACAAAGCATAAAACCCTAAAAAAACATGATATACTAAGTAAAAGTAAATGAATTATGAAAATGAAGCTTTACTCCAATTTTCACTTTCCTTAGTTTTATTTATGAAATTTTCACTTTCCTTTTCATATTAACACTTAACCTATTTTATTAACTCCCTATCAAATATCCTAGTCCTATTAATATAACTTCCTTTTTATTTAATATCCCAAAAACCCCCTTATTATATGCTTTTGTGTAAAAGATATTAATCATATGTTGAAATAACATCCCGAAATTACCCCTTTGACATAAAATTATCTATAAAAATATATCCCTTTCCCCTATGGTTTTTAGACCCCTCTGCAGTCTAAAACTATATAATAAAGTTAAATAATACAAAAGGCGCATTTTATTCACATTCTGTATATTTAAAACAGCGCACAAAAAATACTTACGTCATTATTCCCTTTCCCGATTACCCTTAACCCAAGGTTAAGAGCCTCAAGCTTTTCCCTTTTTGATATATGTAACCTCTTGTTTCATATAAGTATCAAACCTTGGTTAAAATCTTCGTTAACCTGCCCCCATGCATTTTTACCCTATATATAAACCTAGTTTATATATATGTAAACCTATTAATCCATTGAATTAAACCCAACATTTTCACAATTCATCCCCAGCCGCTCGATCACCAATGCTTGCCTTGATCCTACGGTCCAAATGTAATGTGATAAAACATTCCCTTGCCCCACCACTCCTCATCGCATTAAAAATAAACCGTTGATCATACCTATCGAATCAACGACTGAAATTTAACCCGGGTCCCACCTATCCTTACCCCTCATCTTCCCAAGAAATCTCGACCGTTCGCATCGTGCGATCAAATCCGACGGCACATATTCAATATCGCATAATAAAAGTGATCAGACAGAGTTTGTAAAAAATAATGCGATAAAAGATGTTTTGTCAAACCACCATCTGTTATGTATCTCATTTCTACTGGATCGCATTCCCAAAGTGAAAAACCATTTACCACCCAGGAGCAATGCGATAACCACTAATGGTTTTGCCTTCAATGCAAAAACCGCTCCGCCATTTCAACTTGACCTGTAATTAATACTTCACATATCGATAAAACCTAAGGTTTTAACCTTAGTTTTTCATTGTTTGCATACCTTTGCGCCTTTGCCCTCCGAGAAATCATGCACAGACACCACTGCAGAGCCATTTTTGAACCATTTTTTCGTCCTAAAGCCAATTTCCCCTCTGAAATTCACTGCCAAAGACTCTCTACGCTTTCTACCAAACAGCTACGACCAGTTTGAAGACTGGTACAATCTGAAAGCCTCCTCGACCGCCATAATACCACTAAAAAGGTATTTCCCTGAATTTCAAGCCGTCATTTCACAAATTTAAGAAAATTCAAACTAGTTACTTTGTGAAATATAAATTGCCTAGACTGAAATACCCGAACCTTGAAGAAACAGGGGGAACCCTGTGAAAATTTTCTTAGAATTTTCCACCTCCGCCTAATTCAGTTTTAAAGAATTCTCGACCAACCAAAAGCTATTTCTACAGTTAAAATCCATTTGAATTACAGAAAAAGCCATTAAAATCCCTTTCCTCTCTTCTACACATTGTAAGTCTGCATTTTCATCCTAAAACCCTCACCCAGATTCTGAATTCTTCCTAAAACAACTCAATTAGCCTTCTATTTCCTAAAAGAAACTAAGCAAACAGTCTAATCTTGCTCAGTTTTATTCAAAATGACAAAAAATCAGGTCACTCCTAGGACTGGAGGTCCCAAACCTCAGAAGCCTGCATCCAGCAAGCTTCCAAACCCTAAACCTTCAAAAATCGATAAACCTACTCCTGCCCTAACTGTAGATTCCACGGAAGTAGTTAACCTTTGCAGCCACCTGTTACCTCTGAAGAGAACAGTCCCTTGATTGATTTAGACTATAGAATTGCTGATGCTACCTTAGAGTTCGATCTACTTGAAGTACATAGCTGGTGTCATGAGAAATTTGAGAAGAAAGTGGAAAATGATATACCTGTATAGGACTCCAACTTGCCTAAATACGTGGTTACCATTACCCATCAAGCTCAAGATTTCATTAGGTTGTGTCAGTTACACTATATCCCTGACCAGAGATGCATGGGGAACAAAGATAATGAGGTCATGTTTTACATAATTGCTGAAGCCATCAATGATATGCTCCAACTGAGCCACGATCCACGAGCAGTATCATTTTCCATTGAAGATTTAACTTAGATGTATTTAGACTTGGATTTCCCTAGGAAGTTTATGATCCTTCAAAACTTCATGCCTAATCATGTTAACCTTCCTAAGGTAAATCCACCTTATGAAACTTTTGATTTCCCTGAGGGCTCTAGACAAATCATTTCCATGCTTTCATTCATTCTAGGCTATGCTAATGATGAGTTTACAGATGCCTCCATTCTAGGTTTCCTCTCTACCTTGTCTCCAGGACAACATCCAGAACTAGTTTTCAACTTTTCCAAATTCATTGCTGAAAATATGCATTATCAGTTGATTAAATTACCTGAGGAATGAGTATTCAGATATTCATCCTATCTGTTACATCTCTTCCTAACTTTTTAGGTAGAAAATTTCCCAATTGCATTACTAAAGATGGATGTGGAAGGTAAATCTGTTTCAGTGATATTCTGGACTTCTCTACTCAGGAAAAACAATGGTGAATACAACTACAAGGACTTCAATGATTTGTTTATTAAACCTGCCATGAGTTTGTTGAACAAAGCAGAGCCACCAAAGATTAATGAAGACATCAAAAGAATTTTATAGTTGTCTGAAAACTGTAAGGTAGGAGACTGGTATTTGTACGAAAATCACACAGAAATCAGAGTGTATGGTGCACTCCTGGCTCCTTAAAAGTTACCCAAGTTTCTAACTACCAGGATTTTTTCTTTGGAGTACTTAAGACAGATATTGAATGCAGATGCAGTGAATTTCATAAACTCCAAAAAGAAAGCACAGTTCAAGCTAAAAAGTCAAATTGGCCCCTTCATAGTCAATAGCAGAGATGCTTTGAGAGACATAGCCAGAAAATTATCAGAATTTAAATTCCAAGAAAGCTTTCACTGGAATTATGACCCTCAAGGTGTTATAAGTAACCTTCGGGTCAAGTGTAAGTTAACCCCATTCCTCCATGATTCAAAGCCAAAAATTGAAAAGTATGCTAATCAGATTGAATGGGTTGCAAACACATTGATTGATGATATTCAGAAGATGCAAAAAGATAACATGTAGGAAAAACAGATGGATAATACACAGGTGATTACAGTTGGCAAACAAGCAGAAGTGTCCAATA
This sequence comes from Pinus albicaulis, assembly GCA_034641835.2. Taxonomy (NCBI): domain Eukaryota; kingdom Viridiplantae; phylum Streptophyta; class Pinopsida; order Pinales; family Pinaceae; genus Pinus; species Pinus albicaulis. Next base: position 1,399,746,537 of record CM076579.1, on the reverse strand, counting down.
AAAGACCCAAAAAAGAAGAAGGCTATTTAGCAGAAACCATTATAGAAAATAAATTTAAGAAAATTTGCAGCAAGAAGGCCATAATGATTACTGAAGTAGAAGAAAAGGCCATAGAGATAGATGACAATGAATATCAAGCAAACAATGATGATCAATAAACAGATGATGAGGCCAGAATAATTGTCAATGAAACACTGAAAGAAATTCAGAATGAGCAAGTACTATCACAGGGAAAAGACAAAGAAATGGTTGAAACACAGATAAATACAGAAGCTCCCTCCTCTTCTAGAGTAGAAGAAGAAACTGATTTTGACATCTAGAAAAATTTCAAGAAGATTAGAGAAAAGAATGAGGAAATTAAGAATGAGGTATATTCTAAACTCCTTAAAGAAAAACTAGGATATAAAGACAAACTTGTGACAACTTTTGATTATTCAACAAATAAAATGATTATGTCTTTTCTCCAGCCAATGGTTACAGACCCAAAGTCAGCTACAGATTATAGGAAAACAGGTTTGAAGTGAATGCAGATACCATACACGAACTTGACCAAATAGAGTTTCATAGAAGTGCTTCAGAAATGTTGTATTCAAAGGTAGTTAACAAAACCATGAATGCTACCATGCTTCAAAAGACAATATCTAATTTACAAACTCAAATGAAATTAGATAAAGCATCTCTACATGCTAAGGATTTGAGGATCAAGTCCTTAAAAGACTTGGTGATAGAAATTGGAGTGGATCCCTCCAATATTTAAGTTGCTAAAACTCTCATAAGGTAAAAGAATGAAGATATTGCCGCCTTGAGAAAACAACTTGAGTGAGCACCCACAGGCTAGAGAAATTCTTCAGGAGAAAATAGAGAAAGATGAATCAATGCAGCTAGTTTTAAAGATGACAGCTTAGATCAAAGAAATGGAGAATCAGACAGAAATTCTAATGAAGGAAAATGAAACATTGAAAAAAACACATGAAGTCTCCATTCCCAAAGTCATTCCAACTGTTAGTACTGCTGTTCCTTCTACATTGGCAGAACATTTAGCACCAAAAGGAGTATTGGCAACTGCAGTGTCAATTACATCTAAAGATATTTCTGCCACTTCATCATCTACATCACAAGTAAATCAAACAAGTGAAACAACTGACATAGTAAAGGCAATGGAAGACCTGTCCCTAAAGAATAAAGAGATAATTAACTTGAAAGGCACCATCCAAAATCTTGAAACATCAAATAGAGATGCATTGATTACATCCAAGGGACATGAGCAGAGAGCAAACAGACTTCAAGAGCAAGTAAAGATTCTACGACAACAGGTCAATCTCAGTGAACATATATCGTATATCAAGAACTAACTTTGGAACAACATAATTCAAGGCATACATCTACTGTGGCCTTCAATTCAAATCATTTATGAACAGAAGGATTTACTCAAGGCAACACAAATAGAAATTCAGAAGACAAAAGAAGAACTGGCTGACAAACCTTCTCAAGCTTTGAAACTAATTACATTTTCGAACAACAAAAACAAAGAAGAGCTTGAAGAGCTGAAAATTCAGGATAGAACTGAGAGCATACTACAAATCAAGAAAGTCCTGAACAAAAGGAATATGACGAACAATTTGGAGGAAAGATACAAAGACATGAACTTGTCAATAACAAAGTTCATGGCCAAATACACTATATTAACACAAGCAGGACTTCCAGACATTCATTGCTTCAATGAAAAACTAATGGTTCAGAGAGAGTATGACAAGAAGATAAGAGCATATGCCAAAGAACAGGTAAATAAGCCTTTGCCACAAGGTTCCCCAACTGGCAAAGTTATTTTGGAATATTTTGATAGCTTGTTCTTTCTACAAAATGAGATTAAACACATCTTCATTGTCAAGCCCAAATTTTCTATGTACACAGAGGCAGATGAGAGCTACAGGAAATTGAAGAACATGAAAATTCCCAGTGCAGATCAATGGCAGGAATTCACTGATTTGATATAAAGGTTTGCAAACAAGAGCAGAAAATTACATGAAAAGAAGAACATTACTGTTGCCTAAAGGATAAGATTTGTAGTTAAAGTGTATCAGGTTAATGATCAGAGTCAAAAAGTATAAGTCAAAGCACTTTTTTATTGCGGGTTATTCCTTATTTTACAGCAGTAAGGCAGTAAGAAAACAACGTAAAGAGTATCAGAGATAAAGCACAGGTTAAAGAATGTGAATTGGAAAGAGTATCTCCCAAGCTATCTTCTAACAAGATGTTGTTTCCAAGTACCAGCGAGAAACTACAACAAAGCAATAAGTTAAGATAATTAGTCCTATTTTTTCTATTGATAAGAGGACAACTTGCCAGTTTGTTTTGTAGCTGTCCCTCTTTCTATGTAATAATTTTTATTTTTGCCTAGAGATATTCCTACATGTCTCTCAGATATTTTGTAATAATTTTTGTATAAATACTTCTCTTTTTGAAGTATTAAGGGTGTGGACTAAAAGTTGCTGAGATTATTATAGATATTTTTGCTGGTGCTCTGGAGGCTCATGTGTTGATTGCATAGCAGTAGACTGGACAACAGCTAACTGGACTTCATAACTTAGGATTCTTGTGATAAACTAATGAGTAAAGTGATTTCTTTATGTCATTGTTTCCTTTTTTGAAGTTCCACTTAATTTCATATATGTGTTCAAATCTGAATGATTAATTAGGAGTATTATTTCAGGATAAGTGTAAAAACTCCCTGTCTTAACTAAGTGATCATTTCAATGTTTTCTGCTGATTTCCGGACCTAGGAATTCTTATTTTCTCCTGAGTCCCGTTTGACCTCTGCCTCCTTCCCCTTATTTCCGGATCAAAGGATCCTTCATTTCCCTTTATCCCTAAAAGCAAGCCATCCCATCCAATCAAACTATTCAAATCTCTAAGGGTTATCTACCTTGCCCCGAGTACATTAGCATCCTTTTGGCCTTGCCTTTCAGTCTTGCTTGCCACATTTTGACTCCATATCCCAATGGAATAGTATATCCCTCTTTAATTTATCTCCAAGTAATATTATTTCCCACCAAAATTTTCAAAAAAACCAACTGTCCAATCATACCTAGCCTAAAATTCAAATCTAAAACAAAGTTAAATCATAAGGAGAGATCCCTCTCCGGAATTCAGGAAGGCTAGATCTTGAAATCTAAAAGAGATTCTTGGTTACCCCTGGTTTTCTTTAACTATAAACCAAAATCCCACGACCTAAGAATTACTAGGGTGATAACATACTAGCGACCATACTGGGGATATAAACCACTCTCCAGTTTTAAGTTTAAACTTGAAGGAAGATTTTTAAAACATATCTTTTTTACTTTAAGGTTAAGTTTAAAGGTTGTGGGTATTTATACAATAATCATTATGGCCTCCAAGAAATTCTATTATACTAGATCCAACCCTGATCCCAGCTCAAATCTTGTGGGTACGAGACTTCAGAGTGGACACATTTGTACAAGAGATATCTAGAATTTGACAACACATACCAGACACTCCTAGAAGGAAAGCAAGTTCCAAATGTTCACCTCCAGGATACATTGTTATGTCACTTAGGACACCTCTATGTTCCTTCGAGCGAGTGTGCCAGGATGATTTGGGAGGCGCACTATAGTCGGGTTGTTGGACTCTTCGGAGTAAGGAAAACAATGGTGGTAGTACATAATTTTTTTTATTGGCCAAACCGTCGTTAGGATGTTGGGAAGTACATAAGGTCTTGTACTACATGCTCCATTTCCAAACTGACCATCCAGAAGAAAGGCCTATATACTTCTCTGCCTACTCCTAGTTGACCTTGGGAATCCAATTCCATGAATTACATGTCGGGCCTCCCTTCAACTAAACATGGAAATGATTGTGTTTTCATGGTCGTCAACAGATTCTCTAAGATGGTCATTATGGCACCTTGCAAGAAGAGTATCACAGAAGAAGCCACTGCTAAGCTCTTCTTTGAACGAGTGTGGGTACACTTTGGGATCCCACATTCCATTATCTCAGATTAGGACAATTGGTTCCTAAGTACATTTTGGTCAAGTCTCTGGTGGATGCTGGATACCAAGCACACTAAGTCCATGACTTTCCACCCCAAAACTGATGGCCAAACAAAAGTCGTCAACAGGATGATTGTACACATTCTACGCATGTACAACTCTAAGAATTCTTGCACATGGGACAAAATCATCCCTTATGTCCAACATAATTACAACTAAGCTCTCTATAACTCAAATGGCCACAACCCCTTTCAGTTGGGGTTCAGATTCTAGCCACTATGTCCCATTGATGTGGCCATACCATTTACATCTACTCAGGTAGCTTCGGCCTAAGTCCAATCTCAAACTGAAAGTGATAACAACTTCATTGAGTGAATCCATCACATCTGCCAGCAGGTCCATGACATATTGGACAAATCCAATGCCAAGTACAAGCAGTGACAAGATCAAAATTGGGTGCCACACAAGTTCCTGGTGGGCGACAAAGTTTGGCTACATTTGCAGAAGGAGCACCTCGTTAGGCCCCACTATAAGCTTCAGCCGCTACGATATGGGTCATACGCCATCACCAAGGATGTAGGGGACAATTCTTTCGAGGTCAACATTACATCGTTCCTTGGCCTGCACCCAGTGTTCAATGTGGTTTGCCTTCGACCATACTTTCCACCATTACTACACACATCCGACATTGTAGAACAACTCACACCAACGGAGTTAAATCTAGACTGCATGGAACATGCCACCACTGATTAGGTCATGGACACACAAATAAAAAAAACTTGCCAGCAGAAGATGGAATTGTATCGGGTTGTCAAAGCTATCCAACTCTTGCACCAAGGAAAGTGGCCCACTAAGGACCAATTTCAACAGAAGTTTCCCCATCTCATGGAGGCACTCAATGCAGTGGGGACCATTGCTTCCTAAGGGGGGAGGAATGATCCAGGTGGACTACTAGGGTTACGTTTTTGGATGGTTAGGGTTTTCCATTGTTTTTGGATATAAATAGGCCTTCAATCCTCATTGTAACAGAGTTTAGAGGCATGTAGTCGCCACATGTCTTCTCAGAGATAAACTACCATCGCCCGAGCTATTTTATTTCCATTCTGTCTATAAGCATATTTTAGTCCTTTTATATTAATGAAATAAAGTGTTATTTCTCCTACATCTATGTATTTATGGTTATATTTATATTGCGTTACGTTCCTATCTAAGTTCATATGAATGGTATCATAGTGGTCTGCTCTTTCTTTGTTTTTCTTTACATGTCCTCAATGAGGTCAGGGTATAAGGAGTTAGGGATCAAACAGGTTGAAGTTTTACAAGACTAGCCACGCAAAGCCTGAAGAACTCCCATGGCAGAATAAAAGAAGAACGAGAGAGTTGGAGATCCTTTCAAAATATTGCTGGAAGAAGCCCTCGAGCGACAGAGGAACAGTATGATGGACAACTTTGCTGAGATCCTTTGGCGGATGCCCATAGGCGATGCATCTTCGTTCGACAATCACTCTGGAGGCGCCACTCCCTTCAAGGCACAAGTCAAATTTGACATTCCTATATTTGAATGCGAGATATATACAAAAGTCATATATAGATGGTTAATTATTTTGGAATGATATTTTTTCAGTTCATAAGTTTTCCAATAGGGAAACTATTACTTTTGTGCTCCTCAAAGTCGCCCCCATGTCAAGTATTGGTGGGAAACCTACTGAGAATAGAGGGAAGAGAGAGAACACTCACTATTTTCACCAAAACCTACGTTGAATTCTTTCTGATATGCCATCAAAGAACAATATCACCCCATGGGGAGCTATGAGGACAAGTACATACAATGGACTACGTTGCGGAAACAAAGGGATCAAGATGTGCATGATATGACGAATCTATTCCATATCGTGCACACAAATTTAGGTATCAAAGATTCACGGAAACAGCTAGTGGTTAAGTATCGTAGCTTTTTGCACAGATACATTCAGGATGAAATGGAGTTCCTCTACATCTCCTCACTTGGTGCAGCATATCGATATGCTGCCAAGATCGAGCAAAAGTTTAAATAGAATAAGAGATACTTTGGATATGTCAATCTAAAGCAAGGGAAAGGCACCCCCAAACCACAGAACAAAGGAAAAATCCAAGGCAAGGCAACACAGGATAACCCGCCGAAGCCGAAAGAAAATAACAACACCATGAAGAAAAAGAAAGACATGCGAAATTGTTGATTTTTAGGTAGTATCAAATGTGCTCTAGCTCCAAAATTTTGTGAAGGGGATAAAATACATAAGATCTCCAAGACCCAGAAATCGTTTAGAGAAATTCCACCTGGAATGCATCATATTAAAATAATGAATTATTTTTAATGATTCCTAAGTTAAAACTTAGGGAATTAAAATAATTAAATGGAATTAATAGAAATGTGGGTGAGAAGCTTCTAAGAGACAAGGATCAAGTTTGTTTTAATATTAGCAATTGATTATATATTTGTTCAAGGTTGTTGATATCTCAATAGGAAAATTATAAATGAATACTTGAGGGTCATTTGGAAATACACCAGGCAAATACCCAGTAACCTGAGGGAAGTTGATTCTCCAGAAGTGAGAGTTGGAGGGTGAAGGAATAGGAGGGTATCATCATCAGTGAGATATAGAGGAGGAGGGACGCAGTGCAACAGAGGCATAGTGCAGCAGAGGACGTAGTCCTTACGCATAAGAGGACATAGTGGTGGCTGGAGGGTATCTTAGGTGTCCGAATTTCTCCAGTGATTGGAGGAAAAATATCTCAGGTGTTTTCAAAAAAATTCTCCATGATTATGTATTCATTACTTGTAAAGAGGTTGTTGTTGAATAATAATAAATAAACCCTCATCTGTTACACTGGTTTTCCCACATTGGGTTTTTCCGGGGACTATTGTCCAAAAAAAATTGTGTTGATGTGATTGATTCTTGTGCTTTCATTCCACTATTATTTTCTCTATGAAATTATGTGATAAATACAATATAATTTATTTTGATGTTTACTGAAGGGTTTTGTAAATAACTTATTGTGGAAAATAAATAGGAGAAATAAATCATTTATTACAGTAGAATTTCAAGTTAGAAATTTTCACATGGTATCAGAGCAGAGATCAAGCAACAGGGTTGGAGATTCTGCAATGAGTCGTGGTCATGATGCTGCTAGAGCAACAACTCGAAGGAGCTCATGTAGTTTTATTGGGAAAGAATAAATCATGAAATATACGATGGATCACAACATTTCTGTGTTGACTTCCATATTGGAAGATGAAGTCACTTTCTTGTCAAGAGTTGCTTCCTTTGAGGTTTGGTATATTGATAGCGGGGCTTCTGTGCACATGATGGGAATACAAGAATGTTTCTCAAGCTACCAAGAAGAACAGATGAACTTCCAAATCACCATGTGTAATAAGGCTAAATGTACCCCTGTTGGAAGAGGTACTATAGTTTTTCAAACAGAAGAAGGAGATCGGCTTCGGGCTACTAATGTGTTGCATGTGCCTGGATTGGGGATGAAATTGCTTTATGTATCTCAGTTAGAAAACAAGGGCTATGATGTATACTTCATTGGAAAGAAAATATATGTCAAACACTCGAGTTGGAAGAAGAAGGCCCAAATTGGAGTCAGAAGCAACAAACTGTATAAGTTACAACTAGAATCTCTAATGGCATTGATAGGCAACAATGGTGAAAAATATTTGAATGAAATATTGCACAAAAGGATGGGGCACTTACACCATGGGGATGATGTTTGCAGAGGGTGCGTACTAGGCAAGTACGCCAAAGAAGCTTATTCCAGAAGTAACAATAAAGAAAAGAGTGTTTTTGGATTAATACACTCAGATATTTGCGAACCAATGTCCACAAAATCTCTTAGTGGTGCCAATTACTTCGTCACCTTCATTGATGACCATTCCAGGAAGACTTGGATGTACTTTATAAAGACCAAGTATGAGGTCTTTGATCGATTCAAAGAGTTTAAGGCTTTGGTTGAGAATATGATAGGGAAGAGGATAAAATTATTGTGTCTAGACAATGGTGAAGAGTATATTGATAAATACTTCACTGAGTTCTGCACAAGGGAAGGCATCAAAATGGGGTTGCAGAGAGGAAGAATATAACTATTGTTGAAGCAACGAGGGTAATGTTGTATGATTAGGATATGCCCAAATTTCTACGGGCATAATCGTGCAACACAACTATGTATGTTCAGAACAGACTCCTATCTGGGCCTAGGTAATATTACATGAGAGAGTTTCTTCATTGGCAGGAAGCCAAAAGTGAGTCATTTCAGGATCTTTGTGAGTTTGGCGTACTACCATATACCCGAAGAAAAGATGAATAAGTTGGATCAGACAACGAAAAAAGGATATATGGTGGGATATAGCGAGAATTCCAAGGCATATAGAATATACATTCCTAGCAATAGGAAGCTTGTAATATAACATAATGTAAAATTCATGGAGGATAGAGCTTTTAGGAAATCCTGAGAAATGCCTTCCAAAAAGCAGTCAGAGGACGTTCCATACGCTTCTCCAAGGCATAAGAATCTAGAAGTATCACCTCAAGAATATTCGTAGGAGGATATCCACCCACTACCAGTGGAAGAACAAGTCAAGAATTACGACAGATATTGAGCGACGTAGAGGAATTCTTTGGAGCTCCTAGAAGCGAGAAAAGGTAGTGTAGACAACCAAAAAAATACCAAGCTTTGGTGGCTCAAGTTGGAGAACCATCTAGTTTTGAGGAGGCAGTTCAACATTAAGTATGGGTATATGTTATGGTGGATGAATACAGTTCCATAATGACCAATGATTTCTGGGAAGTGGTACCTATTACCACTCTCCCCAACTTCCCAAGGCTGACAATAGGATTGGAGAAAGGTAACCACATACCAAACTTTAGGTTAGGTAGCTAGCCCTACTAGGACCACAGAGGTCTCTCTCATTCTCACTTTTGCAGTCAAAGGGATGACTGAGTATCTAGTGATCTTAGGCTAGGTATATAAGCTTAGAAAATAGGTTTTGTTTGACGTTTTTAGTGCTGGATAGAAAAGTCAGTGAATGGACTGTGTATTGGGTTTTTAGGTCTCAAAACTCCAAGGTGAACCTCCAGAGAATATGTGAGGCAAGATAGGTAGTTTAAAATCATTTTAATAAGTCACTAAGTATAGGATGAAATGGAGGAGAGTTTGAAAGAGCATTGAGGTGAATTCATTCAATTTAGAAGCAAATAAACATAGTATGGTAAATCTTGTCTAAAAAAGAGCATGCATAAACATGATTTTTGCTCATAAACTTACAAGGTAAACACATATTAAGAAGAATAAATTGTATTAAGCATGAAATTATAAACATACATGAGAAAAACAGATGCTCCAAAGCATACCACAAGTATCTCAACACAATTCCTGCAAATATGTCTCTGATTTCATTCCAAAAGCTGATTACAAGAGCTTCACTGCAATATGAGACTATCCACCTCAACAAAAGACTAAAGAGAGTCTACTTATAAAAAATATGGACTATTACACCTCATCAGGTCTAAATCCCATCCAAAATGGATCATAAATACACAGGATGAGTCATTTCCTTGTTTCTAGGGAGGTTAGAAACCATTCCCTCAATTTTAGCTATGAACTAGGAGTGTTTGTCACTTACATTAACTACATATTCCCTCATGATAGGAGGCAAAAAATAACTCAATAACTATAATTCCAACTCATAAGACAGCAAAACCTCAAATTTGGGACAATTTCTGAGCTTGACAAGTGTCTTGAGGAATCCAATGTTGATTTGTGACATTTATGACAGAAGGGTAACAAAAATTTGCAGAAGTGTAACATAACTTTGGAGGCTCTTTTGAGGAAATTTTAGGAGTCCAAATACACTTATGAAAGAATGGTCAACTAGCCATGCGTGTCTAGTTTCCATAACATCTTGAATTTTTCAAAATGACCCACAGGAAGGTTACTCCAAAAGCGTAACAGAGGCTCCAAAAAGGTGGAAGAAACATGAAAAATGAGTGGTTTTTGAGCTTTTCCTCCAAAATTACAGGTTTTCATGCCATGGGGGTTCCTAATCTGTGATGTAATCATCAAAATACATCCATCCATGTAATTAAATCATCATTTGGATGTCCCCAAAATAAGTGTAACAAAATTTTGTTACCCCTCTACAATGAGGAATTTCCAGAATTTTGCAAAAATCACAAAAAATTTCGAAATTGATCAAAACTTCTCAAAATTGATTATATGGCACTTGGGAGTAATGGGCTAAACAACCAAGGACTTCACATGTGGTTCCTTTCTAGCATGAGGTTTGAGAAATTGTTTACACTCTTCAATGTTGAAGCCCATGCCCTTGAACCACTTCTCTCCATGACAAGGAATACCTGTTGCTGAAGAAATTAGGTCTGCTGATAGGTTAATCTCTACACTTGCAATAGTGACCTTTCCCATGCTGAATCTTTTAGAAAATAGGCTTGTCAATTGAAGATTATACCCCTCTTCCTTGAGCCATTCACAAAATCTCAAACACTGAGCATTCTCAAAGCAGCTTTTGGCCAATGGAGAGGCATTGATTTCATGCATTGTGAAGGGTTCTAGCCTGAGGTGGCACCCTCCCTTGAATAATTTCTTGTCACTTTCCATTTTTTTTTCAATGGAATGATGAAAACCCTAGAGTGTTGACGAGATGGGTGAATATATGGAAATATTTTATGAAGGCCTCACAAGGCAATGGAGACAAGTTTCAAGCTTGTTTGGAGTTTTTCTAAGCCAAAAACCAAAATCTGCCTCGCCTCCAGAAGCGTAAAAAGCATGTACAGAAGTGTAACAAGGGAGGCAAAAGCATAACAAGGGTTCACAAAAACGTAACAAGGGCTCACATGAATGTAACAAGGGAATTGCCAAAAATATGCAAAAATAAGGCTTAAAGATGGATCGATATCTCTCTAACCATAATGTTTTTTCAAAAATGAGAGAGTATTTTGTTGTTTGGCATGTTATGAACAATAACCTCCTCCTGTTTTCCAAAATAATTTCCCATTAGCTCATAATCCAAGTTTGAATTTGATCACTCAAAATTTGCAGAAGCATAACGCACTCTAAGCATAAGTGTAGGACCTACTTTGAGAGGGAGTTTGGAGGCCTTCCTAGAGGGATTTGGGGCTGCAAGTGGCATGGTTGGAAATCTTAGGATGTATGCTACATAATGGAGTCATCAAGCACAACAAACCCTTGCTCCAAACCCTTGAAAAGTTGATTTGAAGAAAATATGTCCAAAAGTGCATAAAATGACCTAAAGAAACTGTAATTTGAACATTTCACTCAAACCATAACACCTGTGCATAAAATGAAGGATTTTTTAGTTCTTTAGCCTATTATTGACAAAAACCTCTTTCAATTTTTTCAAATTCATATCCATATCTTCAAAAAATTATTTTGAAGCCAAACTGTCCCTGTGTGCAATGTAAACCCTAAGAAATGAACTTTTGATGGATTGTGAAGCATTGATCTCCTGCAAGTTGGATGGATACAACCTGGAATGATGACCTTCCTTGTGAAATTTATTTTCACCTTCCATGCCACTTTAAAAAACTATGAAACCCTAGCTAGATGAAGTGTGTAGTGGAGGGTGTAGAGTTAGGAAAACATGGGATAATGGTAGGGTGTTTTTAGGGGAATAAATGAAGTGGAAGGAAGTTAGGGAAAAATATCTAAAAATTTGGGCGGGTAGGGTGATGAGTTGGCTACAGGATTCAAGTGGAATTTTTCGGAGTGGGCATGTG